>SNQJ01S0106726.1:28330-40349 GCA_010110895.2 Picea sitchensis | reverse complement strand
CATTTTGTTGAGGATTATAGGGAGTAGTGAGTTCCCTCTTGATCCCAACATCTTTGCAGAAGTTCACAAACTCTTTTGAGGTGTATTCTCCTCCATTATCTGACATGGGTATCTTGATATTTCTTTAAGAACTGGTTTCATTTTCCTATTTTTAAAGTTTCTGCAAAAGTCTAAGCTAACAAAGATTCTGGTCTTCCATACCAATTATCTTTGTTTCTTTGCTTGACTGTAATTTTTTTTCCAAGACCCACAGAGGTACACGCGGCCTATATAAGGTCTGCACGCGTGTACCCGCGCCCTGAATTCTCACAGCCCGCGTGTACATGCTAGCTAAGGAGGTGACAGTCGCGTGTATGATTCCAGAAAATTTCTTTTAAAGAGGCAGTCATCCTCTCCCCTATCAGAATTATTCCTTCTCAAGGGTTTTCTGGAACTCTTTCTAGTCTTTGTTGTTTGCAGTCTATAGCTTAGGTTTCACCTCAGATTGGTTTGTTCTATGAATTTTTCCTTGAATTGTTTTCTTTTTCTGTTTAAAGTAAGTGTCTGACTCTTCAACGGATTCTAGTTCTCAGTACCAGTAGTCTCTGCCTGGGCTGGTTGGCTTGGATTTTTATTTGTTTCATAGTTTCATATATACACGCAACCTGTATAAGGCCAGTACGCATGTACACGCTCTGTGACTTTACACAGCTCGTGTGCACACACTTGCTGTGGAACTGTCAGCAGTGTGCATGTGGAGAGAATTTTTGTTGAAGGTAAGGCAGTCATCCTTTCTTTTGACAAGAATTATACCTCTCAGGTTTGGGTCTCTGTCATAGCGGTCAGTGACTTAGGTTTGATCACAGCAATAGCTTTCTTTTTTTATTTAGAAGTTTTCCTCAAAAAAAATTTTGTTATAGGGTTTTTAGACAAGTGTGAGAGTCCAATTTTAATTTGCTTGTGTGTGATTTTTTAAAGTGATTCTTTGTGATCTACGCTTAGCCCATAAAGTCTTCTTGGTTTTGACTTGTTGATATTTTTCCTTTTTTCTTTGAGAGTATTCAAATAAAAAAAATCTTTTATTTCTTTGTTGGTTAAAAAGTGTTGTTTTGCATTAGTAACCAGGGAAAAGTCTTTGCTTTCATAAGTTCTTGACAGTTTACTTAGATCATAAGTAGCTCGTAGTTGAGTGAAATCCTTCTTTGAGTTTGATGTTCAAAGATCTTAGATTAATTTTTAAGTTTGAAAAGTTGTTTAAGAGTTAAGTGAAGTAAAGGTTTTTGTTTCCATATTTCTGTTTATTTTTCTTTCGTCTTTCAAACATCACTAGTTTCACTTTCATAACCTTTGACTTAAGACAAGCCATAAAAATTAACGCTAAATCTAAAATTCATTATACTTTTTATGTTTGTAGGGTCAACCAACTAGTTTAGGGTTAGGGCCTTGAATTAGGTTGGAAAGGAAACTCTTCAAGGCCATTAAAATCAAACATTGGAGTCTGAGTTAGGGAGTGTCAAAGTCCAGTATCGTGAAAGTTATCCAAGACCCCCCTCTAACACAGGGGATAAACATGAGGTCGCATTCGAGAAGGTAGCAGAGATAACCCCTCCAAAGCTGGACCAATCGTAGTGGAGAACACATATAGAGGGTTTGTCTTGGGATTCCATCGATTGCATTTGCCACAGAGCTTCATGGGTCTCAAATCTATTCAAGGTCCTCAGTTGTCTTCTAGACCACTTGCTTTCGATACCCTTGATAGGTTTTGGGCTCGATACCCTGCTCATTGTGATCTACCTGACTTTCGACTGTACCCGCCTGGTGACTGTTCGCGCGCTGGAAACCTAGTTGCCTATCTTTTTAGGGACATACACAGGTGACTGTGGGGGTATACCGCGGTACCTAGGATAGACATCAGGCCACACTTTGCAGAGTATACCCGGAGGGTGCTTCCGTGTTCGAGTTTCACTTGCACCGGTAAGTTGCTCTAGTGTTGGTTGTTGTAACTATTCTTCCAATTAGTTTAGTGTGTGTTGTTTGTTGAACGAATAGACATCCCTAGAGTGTCCTTGATCTTCTCACACAGTGGAGGATCATGAGATCCCTTGGTCACGAAGCCTTCTGGGCCTATCACTAGTTACACTAGAGCCACCCCCGCCACCACTTATGCGAAAGCTAGACCAACAAGGGTCTTTTGAAGCGACCGGGTCACAAGAAATTATGCCCGACCAACATCCAGAGGAAACGACCGTTTTAGACTTTGGAGCGAAAGCTCTTGGTCCACCTGAAACTCCAACCACTAATATTTTGGCACCCATCATCGTACTGATTCACCCTTATGAGTTCCAGACAGTGTCGCATGCAGCAATGGAAACAAATGTTGTCACTCCCTATGGGAATTCTTCAATTCCCACTACGATTGTCACCACAAGAGAGTTTTCACCTCCTAACCCACTGTCACCGGTCTGAGCCACCATGGTATCGACCGCCTCTACCCCGCATGGTGGTCCGATCCTATCTATGGTTCCGGCCACAACCCCTTTTCTACCAAGTGTGACAGGCCCTCCGTTCTCATACGGGATGCCTAACTCAGGTACAAGTCCTGTACTTTCCTACTCCACTTCACAGAATTTAGGTATGGGGGCAGGGAGCTCTAACGATCCTCTCCAAGGTCAGATGGGGGGAACTTCAGCTCCTTTTAATGCTTTCCCTTATGGGGGAGGTCATATACCTCTTTCGTCCCCTTCACTCGGTGGCACGCATCAGCAATCCGTCGGGCCACCTGCACACCATAGTTTAGTTGGAGCAGGGAGTCAAGGACCACCTTTGCATAAAATGTCGGTAGGTTCAACACCGTTTTACTTTTTTGGTGCATTTGGTAACAACGCCTTCTCGTCAACTGCTTTCCCGACTGGGGGAAACCCCGGTTTCAAACAACCTATTCCTATGCAGGGTATTATTACTGCACAAGGGGCAAACATAGGAACTTCTTCCACATCAGGGCCTTGGAATTCTTGGCAGGGATCCATTCCTTCATCAGGAATGTCGATCTGGGTAAATTCTTTCCACGGTCAATGGAACCCCGGACAAGGTACTATGCATATCCCCACAGGATCGGCATGGGGCAACCCTTCCCAAAGTCCTCTGAATGTAATGCATGCCCATCCATCTACGTCCTATTTTGGGAATCATCCGATGATGTCTCCTCACACGCAGAATCTGTATGCTGGTCATGGCCATGGTTTTTACCATAACCCAGGCCAACAGCCAAACTTTTTCTGGCAACCTGGTGCCAGTCAAACTCCAGGTCCCTTTTTCCCAGGTTATCACCAACAATACAAACTACCTTTCCTGGCAACCTTTCATTTACCATACTTGACAAGGTTGTTGAATGACCCTATCTATCACAATCCGCGTTGGCCCCCTATGCCGACGAAGTTGCCTTCAGACATACCAAAGTTTGAAGTCAAGTCAAACGAAGATCCAGGCAATCATGTGACTACCTTCCACCTTTGGTGCTCATCTAACTCGTTGAAAGACGACTCCATGCAGTTGTGATTGTTTCAACATACTCTCATTGGGAGTGCCACGAAATGGTACATTGAGCTCAACCGCTCAAGATACTCTTCCTTCGGTGAATTGCCAATGGCCTTCCTAAACCATTTCCAATTACCTGTGAGATACGACGCTGGCACAGAATTGCTGAACAATTTCGCACAGACAAAAGCAGACCATATCTCTAATCACATCCGAGAATGGAGACGTCGAAAGAGTTTAATTAAGGTACCAGTCCCACCATCATTCCTTCTTGAGTGGTTCCTTAAGTCTTTGGTCCCATAGTTATCCAAAGACATCGCGACATCAGGAGTGTTTTCTGAAGAAGATGCCATCATGAGAGCTCAACATCTTGAGCTCATCTATTCTCAGTCCGGTTTATTATACGAGATCTTTCCAGATGCGCCACACTCAATACTTGATAAAACTATATAGAGAGTTGGACCACATGCCGATGGTATTGTTGGTTTAGCACAAACAAAGCCCGCTAAGCAACTGACGAAGCAGTTGCAACAATTGTCTATACAACACACAGCGGCCAGCCAAACTACTATTTTGGCTGCTCCCCCTACTAAAATGTCGGATGTACACATAGTGCAATCGAAAAATCCAAAGGCCACCCAACAGCCTGAAGGAAAGAAAAAACAACGAAAGAAGGGTAAGGGGGATAAGAAACCCACTGATAATGTTGGTGGGGGAAACACTGAGAAATAGAAGGCGAGGTATCCGTGCAACCTATGCACGGAGGACCACCCGACCCACCTATGTCCTTGGCTTGTTGAGGCCCAAAAGTTTGTGACATAGAAACAACCTTCTGTGTTAACCAATCCATTTCAGCATGGGCAAAACCTAACCCAAGCCTCTACAAGCGCAGAAGGGGGCAGTCAAGGACCCTCTCCATCTTCAAACAATCTTGCATCCGCGAATGTATATATGATGAAGGGTGATGCTTTTATATTGACTAGATAACATGACTACAATAAACCAAGTACTTCAGAGAAGGGAAAAGAAGTTGAACTCCCATCTCTTCCTCTACAGATTGAGAAGACTTTGGGAAAAACAATGACACACATCCCAAAAGGCGCGTTCAAAAAAAAATCTCACAACCCAAATACAAGGACCGCCCAGAACTATTCTGTTGTGGAGGATTTGTCTCAAACCCCTTGTGCGATGTCCGCTTTAGAGGTCCTCCAAAGCTTCCCTTCCCAAAGGAAATATTTGTTAACCGCTTTAGGATCTATCGAGACTTGTAATTCGGGTACCATCATGCTAGATAAAACCGACTTAAAACCTCGTCTGCCTTACCACGTAGCATTTCAGATAGTATTAGCTCACCCCATGAAAACGTTTACTCGAAATATTTTCCGCACGGTGGTTGATGAGGGTGCCTTGACATGCATTATGTCATTGGCATGTTGGAAGGCCATTGGCCAGCCCGTTTTGTCTCCGTCGCCTACTCTTCTCACTGCTTTCGACGGTCGTTTGTTCCGATCACATGGTATCATTCCCTCTTTTCCTGTGCAATTGGGAGGGAAGACCATGTGCATTGAGGTAGAAGTAGTCGATGCGTCCCTCAACTACAATCTCTTGTTAGGAAGGATTTGGACTTATGCCATGCAAGCAGAGGTTGCTACAGTTTTTCGGGTCTTGTTGTTTTCACATGAGGACCGGATTGTGACCATTGATCAATTGTCTTTCTCCAAACCTAACCCTTCATTGGGGGTGTCTGCGGTCCTGATGATTGATAATCCTCAACTAGGCGTAGTCAATGTAGGGGTTGGTTTGTTCCCATCTTTGATGCGTACCTTCGATTACCCACCCCCTCAAGGCGATGTCAAGTTCATATCTGACCACCATAAGGTTGAGATTTTCCAAGTTTTGTCGTTTCGCACTACTTACTTCACCGATCTGTGGATACTTTCTTCCCCATCGGCCATGATGGAGGGGACAGGGAACTCGGGCATGTCCATTCCCTTGTTTGCAACTGAAGTAGCGTATTCTTTAGTCCAGCAAGCTTCAGCCAACCCAGATCCAACTCCTGCACAAGAGTTAGATCCGCTTCTAGAGCCTATTTGGGCTCGAGGTTCTCTCATTGACACCGATTCATTAGAGTTAGTATTTCCCTCTGACAAAGTAGTAATTGAAGAAATGACTAGTCCAGACAAACCTTGGGATGATCTTCATCACATATCATACTTCCTCCAAGAGTTAAGCAGAATCGAGGCTGGAGAATTCACCTTGACTATGACTAGAGATAGGTTTTGTCCTATTAATCCCTTAGCTACACACAAGGTCTATGCTGAGGGTAATATGGAAACCATCGTTGAAACCACATCGATCAATATCTCCAGAACCCCTAGCGTCGTGGAGAATGTTTTTGTCGGAGCTGACTGCTCCCCCGGAGAGATTTGAAACTACACAGATCTATTTAAATAATTCCGTGACGTTTTTGCCTGGTCTTATGAGGAAATGCCAGGCATCGATCCAAAAATAGTTGAACATGAAATCACAACTTATCCAAATGCCAAGCTTGTCTGGCAGAAGCTTCGTCTAGTTAACCCCAAGAAAGCAGTAGCCATTAAGGTTGAATTTGAGAAACTTCTAAAAGACAGTTTTATATATCCTATCCATTTGACCCAATGGGTGTCAAACCCCGTGCCGGTCAATAAAAAACAAGGCACGATTCATGTATGTATAGACTTCCATGATTTGAACAAGGCTTGTCCTGAAGATAATTTTCCCACACCATTCATCGACCAGATAATTGATGAATGTGTGAGTTGTGAGGCCTTCTCTTTCATGGAGGGTTTTTCGGGATATAACCAAATACAAATCAAACCCGAAGACCAGCACAAAACGACATTCATCTATCCATGAGGTACATTCGGGTATCGTACGATGTCTTTTGGTCTCAAAAATGCTGGAGCGACCTTTCAACGGGCCATGTCTTTTGCTTTCCATGACCTCAAGAATATAGTCGAGGCCTATTTAGATGATTTAGCATATCGATCTCACGAGAGAACAGATCACCCCACACACCTCCAAATTATCTTTGAGTGTTGTCACTACTTTCGGATTCACTTGAATCCAAACAAGTGCATATTTTGCGTCACATTAGGACGTTTGTTAGGTTTCATAGTATCAACAATAGGGATCATGGTCGATCCTCTCAAGGTTGAGGCAATAATTCAGTTGTCCCCCCCATGCACAATCCTTCAACTTCAGAGTCTATAGGGCAAAGAGAACTTTTTAAGATGTTTCATCGCCAACTATGCCGAGATCACAAAGGGCTTTATGCGCTTACTAAAGAAAGACGTTCCTTTTCATTGGGACGATGCCGCCCAACGCTCTTTCGACGCGTTGAAACATGCCCTCACGACTGCCCCTTTGCTTCGGCCACCTAACTATAACAAAGATTTATTATTATACCTGGTTGCCGCAGAGTCAACCATCGACATGGTCTTAGTTCAAGAGGATGACTTGTTCTTAGAATATGTGATTTATTACCTGAGTCGAGGCCTCGTAGGACTGAAACTCAATTATTCTCACATCGAAAAAATTGTGTTGGAAAAATTTCATGCTGTTCAATGATTCTGTCATTATGTTTTGTTTCACAATACCACCATCGTTGTTGTCGTGAATCCATTCCAGTACATGTTGACACGACAGGTAATAGGCGGAAAGATCAGTAGATGGATAGTCGTCCTCTAGGAGTTTGACTTAGATTTTGTTTCTGCGAAATCCAAAAAGTCACTGGTCTTCGTAGAACTTATTTCAGAACTTCCGGTTGAGTCAAGTGATTTTGTGCCCGAAGAGTCACCTATCAGAGGAGATATGTTTTTGATCACCTATTCGGATCCCTGGTATGGAGATATACTTATCTATCTCTAGACTTTGAAGTGCCCCACCTCTGCTTCTCGTGATGAGCGTCGACACATACGCCATCAGGCTAAGAATTATCTCATACTCGATGATACATTGTATCGGAGAGGTGTAGACCGCATCCTGCACTGATGTCTCACTCACGAAGAAGCAGTTATTGTGCTTAAAGATTTCCATACCAGAGCATGTGGCGGTCATTTGTCTGGGTTGGAAATAGCCCAAAATATTCTACGAGCAGGTTACTTCTGGCCGACAATAATCAAATATTGTATCGAATCGGTCAAGAAGTGCCATCTGTGCCAGATCTTCTCTCGGAAGATGAGGGCACATCCCGCTCCCATGTTTCCTGTCATCACAATTGGTCCCTTCACCAAGTGGGGGATTTATTACACTACATGCAACCCTCCTTCAGCAAGGGGGCACCATTACATCATCGTTGCCGTAGACTACTTCACGAAGTGGGTAGAAGCTATGCCAGCGTTTAAAGATGATGGAGAGACTGCAACTCTCTTTTTATTCAACCAGATAATAGCAAGGTTCGGCGTCCCGAGGGAGATTGTCACTAACCATGGCAGTCACTTTCAGAACCAGATGATGACCGAGTTAACGTCAAATCTTGGGTTACGGTAGGAACATTCATCACCCTACTACCCCCAAGCAAATGGTCAGGTAGAAGCTATGAATAAATCTCTCAAGACCATCCTACAGCAAACGATCAACTCAGCCACATCAAATTGGCATTTGATGTTATACTCGGCATTATGGGCTTACTGAACATCTGTTAAGACTGCAACCAGCTTCTCACCTTTTCAACTCATTTACGGGCTGGAAGCAGTCTTGCCTATCTAATGTCAGATCCCGTCCCTAAAGTTGGCAGTACAATTATTGCCAGACACTTCTCCACTTGAAGAGCGGTTATTATACCTTGAGCAGCTCAATGAGCAGCGTTGTGATGCGGCCCTGGCCAACGAGGCTCACAAACATAAATTCAAGTGTCAGTGTGATAGGTTCGTTTGTCCTCGGATTTTCACTAAAGGTGACCTTGTCCTGGTCTATGACCAAGATAAGGACCCCTTGGGGGCAGGAAAATTCAAACCCATGTGGTTCAGACCTTTCATCATAAAAGAGGTTCTAAAAAAGGGCACTTATCATCTGGTTGACTTTGAAGGGAATTATTTGGCAGAGCCTAGAAATGGACTCTACCTCAAGAAGTATTACTCACTTTTTGTAACATATGTATAGTCTTTGTACTATTACTTTCTAGTTTATTTTAGTGTTATGGACGTGTTGTTTTTTATATATCTTTCGTCACTATGACAGATGTCAAGTGAATCTGAGGTGTTCATTGGGTACGGAGACGGTGCTAGCCGACACACTCGGAGGCTTGCCTCCGCAACTTGGGTAATTTTTTCACCTCGAGACCAGTTATTATCTTCTGGAGGTATATGCTTAGGTGACACCACAAATAATGCCATTGAGTATAGTGCAGTTATTGAGTTGCTTCGTGACACCTTGTCATTTGGTATCTCTCATCTCCGGGTCTATCTCGATGCTCAGTTGGTTGTGTCTCATTTAAATAGAGTCTACCGTGTTCATGATCCGACTTTACATCGACGATTCCTTAGGGTATGTCTCTTAGAATGAATCTTTGATTATATTACATATTTTCATGTTCCTAGGAGTTTAAACCAAATTACAGATACTCTAGCTAATCAAATTTTAGATTGGCATCTTGCACACATATGAAAGGACATACACATAAACATGTAAATACATTTTTTGCAAAAATGATCCATAAGCCACAAAAAGACATAAAAATCCATATATAACATCATAGTCACCATAGTACATAGGTGGACGCAAGAGCCTCAAAAATATGACCAATAACGAGTCATGAAGCGTATGCCCTCAAAAAATATATACAAGTAGTGCTCTCAGCATGTGAAAAGTCTAAGGTCAGGGCCTGTGGGCCCTGTTGTACTGATCAACAGTGTTTTCCAAATGCCGAAACAATCGGACCCACATCCATGGTGCCCCCACTACATGAGGCTGCATAGATGGTGGGAGGTCCTCAATCTCTGCCATAGGGACTGTGCGAGTGAGCGCAGTAAAGTTCTACTTGACTCATCTCAACACCCTCTCAGCTTCCCTGGCTGGAAGATCTCATGTTGTTGCTAGTCCCCCTGCGGCGGTAGGTGCGGTCCCTGGCCGAGGACGATGCATGTTCCTCGCATAGTCTGCAGGTTGCACTGGTCCCACATCTGCACACAACAAACACATATCCCTCAAATACTCTAGTATAAAAAAAATGATATATAACAAAAACAACATAAAAATTACATATGTTTCACAAAAAAAAAAAAACAAACAACAAAGAAATGATGTAAACTTACCCATCTCTCCTTGCTCCTCACAAGGAGGTACCGGTATCTCAGGATCTCTCAAAAAATCAATTCCAGCATAAGGGTAATCATCAATGACTGGGATCTGTCACGACAACCACGCAAAGAAATCATCATCAAAGGACTCATTGGTCCTTCCACCACCCTGTCATGGCAATAAAACTGCCCATCTACAAACTGCAGGAAGAGAGGCCTGATGTCCTCGTACCACTATTCGAGGACTGAAGCTCGGAACTCTTTCAAAGAAGAAAGAGCATAGAATGGTCCCAAACCCGAAGCTCCTCTGTGTCTGCGACCAAAAATCTGTCAACTGCCTCTTCATGCAATCTAACAATGTTGTGCTCCAGTCAAATATTTGTGCATTTAAGCACTGGATTGCACAGTTTATTTGTGCACGAGACGCCTGATGTAGAGCTGCAGAACCAATAATCTGCCCAATAAGCAACACAATCACCTGCAACGATAGGTCAGTAATCTTGCTTATGGGCACCTGTGAGCTCGAGCGGTCTATACCAGCCTCACAATGAAGTCCTATCAATTATTCTATGTTATGCGGCCCCGAAGGAAATGTCCGGAAGTTGACTGGTTCCCCTCTCTTGGAGAGGCCAGTCAAAATATATATATCCTCTGTCGTGGGCAATAGTGACTGCCCCTCTAACATAAACGCCTCTGCATCTGGATGCCAATAATAAACCAAGGCATTCAGTAGCCTAGGTTGTGCCCGCATAAAAGGACATAAGAAGAACTTGAGCAACTCACATTGCATCAAGGAAGCCACAACATTGGGGTCTTCCCCGACTAACTCACTAACCTCCTCATGCTCTCTTTCTCTCTAGTGAACATACATCCTACAAAACACTAAGGTTTAGGAGGGTTAACCCTTGTTTTTTAAACTTTTTTCATTCGATAAGGGGGTCCACGCGGTTTGTAATGCTGAAAATCGTGTGTACATGTGTGCAGTGTTTACTCTGCCCGAATGTACACGCGGCCTATCCTAAGATAGCCCACGTGGACCTTGGGCCGACCTTTTGAAGGTTGACACCCCCCCAAAACATGGAACCCAAAGAAAAAATAAAGATTTAAATTGCAAGATAAGAGAGTTTGTACTTACTTGGTCCAGACAGATGGTCGTTTCGTCCACTGTAGCTCTCAGAATCACCACTTTTATCAAAGGGTTTTTTTTGGCTCCAGAGTCAATTTCCAAATCAGCAATGGTGATAATGAGTTGTCAGCTTCTATTTATAGACTTTTTGGCCTCTTTTTGTCACTTTTTTAGCCCCCCTTATCATTTTCTTTAAAACAAAAACCATTTAATGTGATTCAGGAGTTGCATTGGAGGGGTATGATCGGGTATCGGGACATTTTTTTGGAGTTTTGGGTAACTTTTGATGATTCCTGGAAAAATTTCAGATGATCAACTTGAGCATGTAGGTTAGGTTTCTACCCTGACTTTTGTATCTCGTTGTCTTTTTTCCTTTGCCATAGGATCGATCCCATCAAGTTGCGACACGAAACCATCATTGTTGCTTTAGAAGTGTCACGAGTTGGTGGTAGAGCTTACCGGAACATGGATTCCCTAGGTAGATCCTAGTTGCATTATGGTGTCCATGCTGTCTTTGATCACTGTAGGCTCAGGAGTCCTTGTTTTTTTTTCCTGATTACAAGTTTGAGCCTCATTTGCATGATTATTTTTCACTCTTGACCTCACCCTCGGGACTCCCAAAAGACATAACAGGTCTTCTTTTAAGCCCTTTTCAGACCCTCTAAACATGAAAATATCGTCGAGCAATCTTGTGGCCTTTCACGCTCGTTAAACTAAAATTTGAAGTCACGTCTGTCTGGCAATAATTTACCCCTTTTTCGGTCTGGACGGTCAACTGTACGAACAAAGGTATACTCTATGGAACTTCATTTCTCTAGAAGAGTACTCTCAGGTATCATTTTAACCCTTTTTCAGGCCTAAGGGACTAAAATTACGAAAAAGGAATCCCCACAGAGTCCATAGTTAAGCTCTTTTCAAACTCCATAAAATTGAAAATATCGCCGAGTGACCTTATTCTTTCACACTCGTTAAAATGGCCCAGAAGAACATTCCTAATGGAGTCCATAGTTAAGCTTTTTTCAGACTCCTTAAAAATGAAAAAATGGCCGAGTGATCTTGTCTTTATCACACTCGTTAAAATGGTTTTGAATAGACATCTTGT
>SNQJ01S0106726.1:9347-23557 GCA_010110895.2 Picea sitchensis | reverse complement strand
AACTTTACCATGTTTCTTCATGTCCTCTTGAGTTTTTTCTTCCCACCAAATGAGTGTTGCACCTTCCAATCTAAGAGAAGCAAGTTGAATCTTGGTTTCATCATCCTAGATTCTTTGTAGCCTGCAATACACTTCAATCTAACAAACCCAATTATCCAATCTCTCAGCATTTACCTCCCCATTGTACATAGTAAATTCAAATTTTATATCAAGCTTAAGCAAAGGGGTTTTACCATGTCCCTTTGGAGAACTTGGAGATGGTTGTGAAAGGGTAGAAGAAGTTGAATATGGGGCTGAAGGAGGTGGAGTGCCACCATTCCCTCCATCAACTTTTAGAGTCTTGTCATCATTACCTCCATTACCTCTTGGAGGATTTGAGCTCTCTCCTTGCAACCTTGCATTCCTCTCTTCATATAAAACTTTCACCATTTTTGTCATATCAAAGAAGGCTTTTCTGAAAGTTTCTTCATCTGAAGTGAGGGTTTCATGACTCTCCTCATGAGACATACTTGCTGAATGTATCCTTGAAACTTGAGGTGAATGAACTGTTCTCCTTCTTGAAAGTTGAGAACTTGGCTCCACAAGCTTTCCTTCTCCTCTTGTAAGCTTCAAACTTGTAAGCATCAGAAAAACACTTGCAAACAAATCAAACCTTCACCATAACCTCACTCTGATACCAACTTGATTTGAAATTGAAGGATTGTGCAAATTGCAAGTTAAATTTTATGTCTCTTGGGCAATGGATCAGTTTGCAAGCACATCTTTTTAATGAGTTTTAAAACTTAAAAATGTAGAAATAACAGAGATAACAACCATGAAAGATCACACATAACACAATAAATGATAAAGGATTTCACCCTCACAAATGGGCTACATCTCCTGGTCCAACTTCCAAGTGGTCCTCTTTCATTAAGTGTCAAAATGTGCAATACAATAATTTACAGTGCTCAAACTACAAAAATAATGGCTTCAATGGCACCAAAATAGCCAAAAGCCCTTGTCTAGCCTCTTCCTGCACATGTTTTGGCCAAAAAACGAAGAAGTTATGCTTCCTTGAAGATTTTCCCTCTCCTACCACCCAACCAACCTCTCAAATCCTCATCCCCCTGAACCTGGCTCACACCCGCCCAAACCTGGCTTTGTGCGTGATTCTCGCTCAAGGGAAATTTTGGCGCACTGTTAGCGCGTATCCAACCCCTGATTTCGGAGGTCATGGTCACATGGGGCACATGCCCAGAGCTTGGGGCTAACTGCCCACCCCCTTTAGCCGACCCCTTTTCCCATGCTTCTGTCCATGTGGCGTTAGTTGTAGGTCGTGTGTCCACGGGATGGGGCTAAGCCCTTACCCATGGTCCTGCCCCTGTGTGCGGTGACCAGGGCTGGGGCTTATGCCTAATCCAACTGCTGATGGTATTCTGATTGCATTCAAATAAAAAAAGAGCCATAAAGAGGTTAAGAAACAACGGTAGGAGAGTTGGTAGAATTGTCTGCGCCTGTTCGCTCCTGACCAGAGGTCTCGCATTCGATCCCACTCGAATCCACCCTGTCCCAAATTTTGGTGGCCCGTGGGGTGCCACGTGGCATCCCCTGATTGGGCCATGTGGCACCCTGCCATTGGTCCACATCACCAACCAAATGCCTAGTCACCTTCCACACGTCAGCCCAGTCAGCCTTCTATGTTAGTTGTACGGCTTGCCACGTCAGCTGTATAGAATGCCCAATCACCTATTGACTGTGCAATCTACAAAAATTTTGTCTACTTGGGAAAATGGTCAGAACGCGATAACTTTTCCATACATACCCTGTTTGAGCCCGTTCAAGTTGCATTGGATTCGTGAAGACACGATCTATGTAATGGTACCATTTTTTTAGCACTTTTAACCACTTTGAATTTTGAGCACTTTTTTTATCCCCTGGATCACTTCCACACTAAACCTAGCAAAAGAGAAGAAGAATTTAATCAAGAAGCTAAATGACAAAGCCACTGCACAATACACAGATATTTTACCATAGAAACCCAAATCAAGAAAACCAACATTCCTTGAGAATTCTACTCTCTTGTTGTCTTATTCAATCTGAATAAAAGGTTACATGTCTGACCTTGGTCCACACCTAAGACAGAATCGGCATCATACTCTCTTTCCCATGCAAGAACAACCATGTAGTCAATACGGATTACATTTGCATGACCAACAACCTACATCTAAATATTTCTCTAAAGATTGGCTATCCTACAATTCATTGATTAGATTTTACGGCCTTACAACACGACTCTTTATAGGCTTTACCACAGGAAAAACCCTAAAGACTTGGTGCCCAAAAATGGTTATAGATCCATGCAAATCATTGGCTACAAATCTTGTAAATCTTAGGATTCTATTACAGTCGACTCCAATTCATATTACCAATCGGCCTTCATTCAGTCTTCAGTCGGTCGCCACATGTCCGCATGTCAACCTCATGTTGGTTGACCTCTTCAACTTGTTGCCGATGCCTTTACCATGTCGAACTTCCTCGACCTTCTACTTAAAATTTACCTGGTCGACTAACCTCGACCTTCGACTTGTTGTCAATCTACCTCGACTTCGACCTTCAATCGATTCACCTCGACTAGACTTTCACTGCAAATAATATAACAACCCAACACAAACGCTCATTAGGGAAGTGTTCAAAAAGTTACTCTTGCATGTTGTAGAGCTAGTGGTTGTGTGAGACTAAGATTGATAGGAGTTACATGTATGATTTGCTACATGTGTAGATCCTATTTTTTACATTGATAGAATATGTTATTATCTTCATGATTAATCATTGATGACTTCAATCTCGCGTTTTGAATATGGACATGTGTATTACTAAATGCAAGCTAAGATACAACAGACACTTGAGTTATGTGAGACTAAGGTTGAGAGGAGTGACATGTATGATTTTCTACATATGCAAATCCTATTTGTGACACTAATATAATATCTCAATGTCCTAATGATTTATCACTGATAAAATCCCTTATTATTCTAATCATTGATGAATGACGACTTCAATTTCACATCTTGAATATGGACTTGTGTATCATTCAATGCAAGCTAAAATACAATGAAGACTTTATGGTGGAGTTTCCATTGCTTCAATCTCACATCCTGAATACAAACATATGTATCATTCAATGGAAGCTAAATGTCATGTAGACTTGATAGTGGAGTTTTTACCTCATTGGAGGGTTTTTTCAACTCTAACCATTGTGTCCTCCTCTTTTTTCGTTGTTATATTGTTGTGCATGTTATGCATTTGTGGCATCCTTTCCCAACATTCCTAGCAAGGAAGTGGGTAGACATGCTTAGAACTATTAAATCATGGCCCTCAAAAGACCATTCTACCATAATAACATAAAGATGGNTTTTTCGTTGTTATATTGTTGTGCATGTTATGCATTTGTGGCATCCTTTCCCAACATTCCTAGCAAGGAAGTGGGTAGACATGCTTAGAACTATTAAATCATGGCCCTCAAAAGACCATTCTACCATAATAACATAAAGATGGTCTTCCATGGAGGCCCAAATTTCATTTAAATGCATGCATAAGGTGTAATAACAAAAAAGTAGTGTAACTAACAAGCATGGATTAACAGA
Organism: Picea sitchensis; assembly: GCA_010110895.2. Taxonomy (NCBI): domain Eukaryota; kingdom Viridiplantae; phylum Streptophyta; class Pinopsida; order Pinales; family Pinaceae; genus Picea; species Picea sitchensis. Next base: position 19,934 of record SNQJ01S0106726.1, on the reverse strand, counting down.
TTTCATGGCGACCAAGTGTCATCTTAAAAATTAAACTTTAAAACACACAACATGCACAACCCATATAAATTTTATAACAACAAATAACATGCAATTGTGATTCATACATAGATATAGAACACTTATCTTTATCCAAAGATAGTACACATATTTAGTTGTGCTCGAACAATTTTCCACCCAACCATAGGCATCCAAGGAAAATGCCACTCCCAAGTCAGGCTATGAGGCCACCAAGGCAAAGTAATTAAAACTCTAGGCTCCCAACTCACTCAACCCATCCCATTGTTCTCATGACTCGATTAACATGCTCACTACAAATAGCTCTAAGCCTCTCATCTAGCCACCAAATAACCATGGCACTCTCTTTTGTTACCCTACTCAATGTAAGGAACATCTTCCCCTTCTCTGTTCAATGGTCCCTCAAGGATATTCTTCCCTTCCAATGCTCTTCATAATAGGTAGAAAAAGTCAATTTTGTGAATGCTTTCTACCATTGGCTTCGAAGGATAAACTTGGCTCTCAAGCATCCATGAGAAACAATATATAAAGGGTGAAGGCTTCATAACTTGCCCAACATCTATGCTCACCTATAGCCATTTATCTCTCGTCTAGGGCTTGCAATTCCGTCCTCTTCAATGTTGATTGCATCCCTTCCAAATTGGTCCATAGGTAATAGTTGACAGGAATAATGGAGAACATAACATGATGAGCTTGGAAGCTTCCATGTGAGAATGGTGATAATGAATGGAATGAATGACCTAAATTCCCGTAAGGTAGGAGAATGATGACAATGAGAGAGTTGAGGGAATGATTGTTGACTTTTTATCTAACAAGAGAATGAAGTACTTTTACATCTCTCCATGATTGTACTCAATCCATACTCCATGACTACTCAATGGAAACTCTCTCACCAACCTTCTACATGTAATCAATGATTGGCTTTCTAAGTCAAAAACCTTCTACATGTAATCATGTAATCAATGATTGGCTTTCTAAGTCAAAGGAGGTGGATAATTTCATTTAAGACACATGATGGAAAATAGATGATATCCTAAACTGACACTTGGCAATAGAGGATTGCTCTCCCATAGTCCCTCTTTCCTCTTGCCCTCTAGTACTTTTCCCAACCATCTTGAAACATTATATATTATATAACAACACTAATATTTATATTTACATAGTTGAGTTGGCCATGATAAGCTTACTACACCAATTGAACTGAATCAACTAAGCTATTCTGGGTTGTGACAGGAGTTCACCGAACGATCAACTGATGAGGAAAATGCGAACGACGAATATACTTCTCTGCGTTCAAAAGCTCTGGTTTTTAATGCATCCTATCAGAGAGATATTTCATTCCTGTATGTACATGGATATCAGAGAGATATTTCATTCCTGTATGTACATGGACATGCAAAGGAGAAAAAACTGTAATGATCAATTACTTCGTATATGAGAAACTATTTCTGATCATTTTGAAGCCAGATTCAAGTCATGGTGATTATAAAGAAAGGTCTGGGTTATACGCATATATATAGTAAGTTAACAATTTTTCGTCTTGTTACAAGCTCATATACAGCCTAAGTGGGCCTAATGGTTAAGAACATGTGTTTCCTCTTAACTTCTTTCCGATTCCGAGGCAGAGCCTGCCACTATCTACACACCGGAAATTTGAACCGCCTTACTACTGCTGCATTGCTTGCTCTTATCTCCATTGCCAATTTTAAGAATGGACAATTTCTTCAACATGATTTATCCCTGGTGGAATATCATAATTAGTAGGTCACAAATTCAAACCCAGAAGAAGGTAGAGTATGTATACCTCTGTGAACTTTACTAATCAAATCACTGAGCGGAGGGGGTCCCAGAAGAAGGTAGAGTATGTATACCTCTGTGAACTTTACTAATCAAATTACTGAGCGGAGGGGGTCCCTTATCATTATAGGTATTGTTGGATGCTCACTGCACTATTAGACGGTTTAATCCTTGAGCTACTATACATGAATGTTCTCTTAGATAAGGAAGTAGCCCAATGACACTGGCAAACACCTTGGCCAAGACGGGTTGTTAGCCAAATGCGGCTGCTATCTAATCTTAATAATATAATATGTGATAGGTTTGAGGTTAATATAGAACTAGTCAAATTGCACTGATCTATAGCTACATCAAAATTTTGTTTCTAAATAAGAAAAACATTTTTTACATTCTAGAAGAAAGAATCCGTTTGGAAGAGGTTATGGTTTTTTTTACAGTATTTATCGTGTAATCAGTCTACTACAATAAATATGTCTGCGTCTATGTAAATATTGCGGATTGGTGTTTACATATTATCCTACAGATTCGAGTGCGCGTGAGAAAGAAAGCAGAAAAAAAGTCTTAGTGTATGGAGCAATCTAAATAGAATATTGCGAGAGGGAGGATAACCATGGGCAAGAGGGAGGATCGAACCCGACTGAGTGTGATGCATGCAAACTAAGTGGAGTTGATGTATGGGGAACATGAATGCAAAGCAGGTGGAAGTTAGATGCAAGACTATCCACTAACCTTCTCCAAATCAGTTCATATATTGAGACACATTACATGTTTGCATGTTTGGAAAGATTCTAAAACCGTCGATCTCAGAAAGATGATTACGTGTCTTCAAATAAATAAAATAACAAGGATTTTAATATTAAAATAATTTTATTTTCCTTTTCAAAGTTTAGTAATTTTATTTTTATTTTGAATTGTTACTTTCTCTCTAAATTGCTACTCTTTAAGCTTTGAAATAGAATAGGAGGATTTAAGGGTGAAATATTGTGTTGTCTCTGACATTCACTGTGAGTGTTTACACGATTGATTGGGTCTTCATTGATTTCGACCTTAACCTGATTTCATGTTATAATTTGGTTGCACCCCCTTAAAGGGAGGGGCTTGTGGCTTTGCAGTTCGTCTTGTTTTTTATATAATTTTTCACTCTTTCTGAAAAAAAATTAAAGTATTTATTTCAGTAAAGTTTATAAGGTAATGCTCGACTATGTTCTTGTTTTTGGATCTTGATGAAGATAAAAAGTTTATAAGATTAGTGTTTATAGATTCTTTTAAGTTGAAAGTCATAAAGATAAAAAGTTTATAAGATTAGTGTTTATAGATTTTTTTAAGTTGAAAGTTTCATTTATGTAACAAGTTTAATATAGTTTTTCTTTGCTTTCATTTTTTATATTTATGGAAAAAATGAAAATTATGATTTTAAATTGAATTCAAGAAAAGATATAATTGGATTTTTAGAAGATTTCAGAAGACATGACAATAATTTGATTCATTAATTTAAAAGAAACAATTGGATTTTTAGAAGATTTAAGAATTCATTAATTTAAAAGAAACAATGCACAAAAATTATTCTTATTATGCAAGATACAAAAATTCTTATTATGCAAGTTTAATATAGTTTTTCTTTGCTTTCATTTTCTACATTTATGGAAAAAATGAAAATTATGATTTTAAATTGAATTCAAGAAAAGATACAATTGGATTTTTAGAAGATTTAAGAAGACATGACAATAATTTGATTCATTAATTTAAAAGAAACAATTGGATTTTTAGAAGATTTAAGAAGACATGACAATAATTTGATTCATTAATTTAAAAGAAACAACTGGATTTTTAGAAGATTTAAGAAGACATGACAATAATTTGATTCATTAATTTAAAAGAAACAATGCACAAAAATTCTTATTATGCAAGATACAAAAATTCTTATTATGAAAGTTTAATATAGTTTTTCTTTGCTTTCATTTTCTACATTTATGAAAAAAATGAAAATTATGATTTTAAATTGAATTCAAGAAAAGATACAATTGGATTTTTAGAAGATTTAAGAAGACATGACAATAATTTGATTCATTAATTTAAAAGAAACAATTGGATTTTTAGAAGATTTAAGAATTCATTAATTTAAAAGAAATAATGCACAAAAATTCTTCTTATTATGTAAGATACAAAAATTCTTATTATGCAAGTTTAATATAGTTTTTCTTTGCTTTCATTTTCTACATTTATAGAAAAAATGAAAATTATGATTAAATTGAATTCAAGAAAATATACAATTGGATTTTTAGAAGATTTAAGAAGGCATGACAATAATTTGATTCATTAATTTAAAAGAAACAATGCACAAAAATTCTTATTATGCAAGATACAAAATTTTTTATTATGCAAGATGGAAAAGGCGATGGTGATTAAATTGCAACTCAATAAGAATCATAAACAATGAGATTACATCAATGACCTATATAACACTCTCAATGCATATCTTGTAAATTTGGCAAAGAATGTCATGTCAAAGAAGCAGTTACTCTCATACCTAATCACCAAGTAATACTTCAATTCATCACATGACTAAATATAGTCTCAAAAATGTAAAGGAATGACACTGAAAAACTCCAATAGTAGTTGCATTATACACAATGACTCTAAATCCAAATGCAATGGTGTTGCGATAACTCACAATACAAAGCATATAATAAAATGTTTACAACACCTTCCACAAACCTATCTTATGTGTCACCCAATCAAGACTCAAATAAAAAACCACTCATAAATACATGTATATCATGATGATGCTTTCTCCAGTGAGAGTAAATGCAATGATATGGATTAGATGTCCCTATGGCCACACATGNACCTTCCACAAACCTATCTTATGTGTCACCCAATCAAGACTCAAATAAAAAACCACTCATAAATACATGTATATCATGATGATGCTTTCTCCAGTGAGAGTAAATGCAATGATATGGATTAGATGTCCCTATGGCCACACATGCATCTCATTAAATTGCATAAGCAACCAATCTTTGCAATTATTGTATGGCCCATTAAAAGATAATGTTGACTACAAGCCTTGTTTCAATATGTTGTGATGTTGTCTAGTGGCCATTTGTTGATGGATAGATCCATGAAGGCTTGTTACACTTTTTGGTGAGTGCATAGGTAAAAAATCATATTGTCATTCCCTCGATTAAGGGCTTGTCCAAGATGCAACAAACCCTCAATCGAGGGTTAAATCGACCCTCATTCTAACTCTTGATCAAGGGTTAAATCGACCCTCATTCTAACTCTTGATCAAGGGTTATATTGATCCTCAATCAAGGGTTTAATCCCCGATCTAACCATTGATTCAAGATTAAATTAACCCTTAATCTAACCCTTGATTGAGGGTTTTTAAAAATTGAAACTACAAAAGAGTAGTAACCAAACTAAACTCACATAATTGCATTAAGTCATTCAACTTGAGTAAAGACCAAGATATGAAACTACAAAAGAGTAGTAACCAAACTAAACTCACATAATTGCATTAAGTCATTCAACTTGAGTAAAGACCAAGATAATTTGTTAGGTCCATTTTCAAACATAAGTAGTTTGTTTAGTCTTCAAATGATTTTTATGATGTTCACCTTCTTTGCCTCTCTACATTCAGAAGTTACGTTTCAATCTCTCGTGAGTACTTTCCATTATACTTACATCTCTAACTAAAATATTTGATTAATTTTCTACCTCATAACTATGTTCTTGCTATACATGATTGTATATATTCAAACTCTCAATAAACTAAGCTGCAACTCTGTTGACATGGTACAGTTCTTACAAGCCACCCATAGAATTTAAGTGTAAATAAAAAGGTGTCAATTGACCTTTCTTTGTCAAAATGGCAAGCCCTCCGATTATGGACAACCTATAGTAATTGTGATTTTATGAGTTTTAAAATGAAATGCAACTAATACATCATAAAATGTGAATTAGAACACAACTAACAATCCAAATAGTTAGGAGCAAAGAACAAGAAGGAGATGTACAAAATAGTAGGAGACAGTCCAATACTCTAATTGAAAATGAACTCAAATCGAACCCTCCCAACTCCCTCCCAAAGTGAAATGATATGGCTACTTAGAGTACTTCCTTGTCACAAAACCAACTCATTACCTAGCTAACCCAAAACATGACTAGGCATGCAACAATAGGGAGAATCGTCCACCAACTAAAGCATAACTAAAGCATAACTAAAGCATATGCATAATTAGAAATTCTAAGCAACTAAGAAAAGTATCTAATCACCAAATAATCCCTTTGTTTCATATCATGCATTAACAAGTATAAGTGAGAGAAAACATCATAACACGTGAAGTGTCACATAGGCTATCATGTCCATTCCCACGAACACCAAGAGAACTGAACAAAGAGAGAATAGTCTCATGAGGACCAAACACAGTTCTACAAGTGTACTAGAACACTACATAACCATACAACCTCTTTATTAACATATGAAAATAGCTTATACTGTCAAAAAGAGAACCTTTGCATAAGGAAATAGTTCTAGTTATAATATTTTATGAGGCTTGTATCCTTTCAAATTCAATGACCTTCATCTAATTCTAGACTCTTCACTCCATCCTGCTTCCAACCTTATAAGTTTTTCTTTATCCTCTCTTCTAGCATCAAAAACCATGTTGTAAGGATAAGCATTCAATAAGATTCAATAATTCCAATTAGGATCAATCAAGATGAGGTGTTTGAATGAACAATATATTGACTCTCGATGCACATATGTTGAGCACACAATTTGTGATTTTTAACAATAACTCCTTCTTGCTTTCTTATGCATCCTAGTCAACTTAAACATTATGGGCACTTCTATGATGATGTGCCTCAATGTTTGTAGAGTATGACCTTCTTTTATTCATATTTGATTTGTACCAATATAAAGTTGGATATTGCACCATCCCTTTGCATTCCTTGATCCATGATTGAAAATTGATGTGAGCTTTGTCTTGATCCTCCACTTACCTTGGAGACTCTCATTCCAACAACATTGTTATTCTAGACCCTCTCTTCTTCATCTTGTTCTCACATCTCTACCTACAAATGTAACCTTTATTAAATAAAGACATTGGAAAATAATCATAATCTATGTGACAGAGGGAAGCATGACAACCAATACTTAAGGCTACTTAGTCTAAATAAAATATGACTTTTAACTCTAAATGCAACGTTCACAATAATAAGTCTTTTTTCTCATTAAATGAATGAAGTGAACACAACATTGTTAAGAGGACATTCATATTTGCATTGTCTATAGTGATCAATTTCTCTCTCTCCAAATAAAAAAAAATGTAATTTACCTATAAGAGTGATAAATTATTTGTCAATATAACATGTCGTCAATAAATCAAAGTATTTCCATTAAGGTAACAACATGATTGGTCATCGATTCAAACCAAGTGAGTGATATCACCATTGTTTGTATGTGATGTATGAATTCGGAAACTCAAATTCCATTGTCAACTTTTTGGCACCGGATAGTGGTTATAGACAACATTCTCTATTTTCACAATACAAGGAAATAAATAAGCCACAACAATTAGCTTATGAAAGAGCATGTAAAATTGTGAATGGTCAAACTAAATATTTAAAAACATTGTTGTCATTTGAAAAGAGCCTTCAAGGGAACCACGGCTTCCCTAAATCTTGGCCATATATGCATTTGTTAGAGTTATGGGGTTTCCATGATAGTCGAGTGGCTCATTGCACTAAGATAAAAGGTTGAATGGAACTCTATGAAGCTTCAAGAGATCCTAGGTAATTGCATTGAACAAGAGACTCCCATCCCTATTACCAATAAAATTCCATGTGTTTCACCATCACATTTGAGTGTGGAATGAAATGCAAAGGTTTTCTAGAGTTCAAGAGTGGAAAATCAATCCAAGTATGTTTCTATATACTACCCAAACCACAAGTAAATGGGTTTCCCTCACTTGTTGCTAAATATCATGTTCAAATATAGTAACTACAAAAAGTATTCTATTTATTATTGATTTATTATTCATTAGATCAATCCCCTTTTGTTCATTGATCATGTCGGGCATTGTAATTGACCAAATACCCTTTTGTGGATTGGTCAACCCCTAAATATATTATGCAAATTGAGAATTCATCCCCCAGGCTAATTAAAGTGGTTTTAACCACTAATAAGACAAGTCGGCCCTGCCAAGTGAAGATACATCTTTCCAACAACTACCAGTTTGTATAAATAAAGGAAGCCAGTGCCTCATTTGATCACTCACTCATTTGCTCACTCAGTGCGCAAGTCTGGTAGTTGCAGTTGGGAGAAGGAAGAGAGAGGCACATTACTCAATAGAGGATATTCTCTAGTGTTTGGTTTATTGTCTTGGCATTGTATTGGCTATCTATATTAAGGAAGTTTTTGTTGGGTTTTCTCCCCAATGAGGGTTTCCCAGGATAAAGGTTGTGTATATTGTGATTGTGTTTCTCTCATTGATCATATTTATGCTATGGTTATGTAGTAAATTGAAGAGAAACCTAATAAAAGCTTAAACCTTAACATGGTTTTAGAGCTTAACTGAAGAGAGCATCTTTCACTGGATAAAGAAAAACGTCGTTGTTGTCGTACAAGAAAATTAGGGCTTTTTATTGAAGAGGAATTTTAGCCTAAAAATCATCTAGAAAAGTGCACCCTAGCCTAGGGAACTCTTTGGCACCTTGAGCACACTTTTTTAGTGGATAGAACTCCCGAAAAGTGAAACCCTAGTTTTTATCGGTACCAGAAAACCAGGAAACCAGAACCAGTACCAGAAGTACCAGTCCAAAATTTCGCTGGTCAAGTTTGAAGGGGTACAATTTGAATTTTCTTAAATCTAACTGCACCAGGCTACTCGCCTCAGCCAAGCGCACCTCCTGGTAAGTTCAAAATTAAATTATGAGCATTTTCAATTTTTGGTCATTTTCCTAGCTCCAGGTAAAGATGTTTGCAAGCACTAAGCTTGTTGACAAGATAGAAGGTGTGGAAAACTTCCGTGCCTGGAAGTATAGGATTACACTCATTCTTGAAGAGAATTCCCTAGCAAGATTCATTCAAGAAGATGTATCAAAACCTGCCAATGTTATAGCTAAAGAAAAACACCAAAAGGACACATGAGAATCATTGAAAATTCTATTAAAGATCACTTGATTCCTCAAGTGGATTCAAAGAAGACTCCAAAATAAATGTTTGATTCCCTAACCAGATTGTATGAAGGAAAGAACATCAATCGAAAGATGAATCTAAGAACTCAACTCAAAAGTACAAGGATGCAAAAAGGAGAAACAATTCAAGAATATTTCTCTAGAATATCACAATTCAAAGAACAACTAGAAGCAATTGGTGATACCCTAGATGAATACAAACTTATAATAACAGCTCTTAATGGTCTCACAAGACCTTGGGATGCATTCATCCAAACTGTTTGTGCCAGAAAGGAGAAATTAAACTTTGACAGTCTTTGGGAAGAATGTGTTCAAGAAGAAGCAAGAGTAGCTAACTGAGAAGCATTACTATCAAGAGATGAAGATAAAGCCCTAGCTACCCATACTAAAGGACGAAGAAATAGGTCTTACTTCTAGAAAGAAACTCATAAGGAGTATCACCCCCCAAACAAATTCATACATAAAGAATCTCACCCTCCAAGGAGATTCCAGAAATTTCAAAAAGGTCAAAGAAGAGAAAAATATGTATCATCCTATCAATGTTACCATTGTGACAAGATGGGACATATTGCTAAGAATTGTCGAACTAGATGAGAAGAATACAAGAAGAGAAACAAGAGGCACCATGCCCATACATTTGAAGATGAAGAGCCACCCACAAAGATGATAAAAGAACAAATTGAAGACTATGTCTTAATCTCTGCCCTCTTAGGATCAATGTCACCTGGCGAGGACACTTGGCTCATAGACAATGGTGCTTCCAAGCACATGACAGGTCAAAGATACATTCTCTCTTTCCTTACAGAAAATAAGTTTCCCCAGAAATTTACACTTGGATATGATTATCAATACCCTATCAAAGGGGTAGGAGAATCAAATTACAAACTTGATTCAAGGACCCCAATGAAGATGAAGGATGTACTACATGTACCAGGTTTGAAAAATAACTTACTTTATATTTCAGCTTTAGAGAAGAAAGGCTTCAGAGTTTCCTTCATAGATGGAGAATTTCTTATGTGGCCCAAAGGAAAAACCATGGAAGAAGCAATTGTTATTAGAAAAGAAGAAGGTGGCTTGTATAAGATAAAGGGTCACTCAAAAGCAGCCTTGACCCATTCCATTGAGAATCCATGTGAGATTTGGCATAGAATATTAGCTCACATCAACTACAAGGCATTACCATATGTAAGAAAGGAAGTCACAGGTCTACCAGAATTCAAGGTTGACCATGAAGGCGTGTGCAACGAATGAGCACAAGGAAAGAACATCAATAACCCTTTCCCAAAGAGAGACAATAAAGCAGAAGGAGTCCTAGAGATCATTCACTCAGATGTATGTGGCCCAATGCCATCAACCTCCATTAGTGGGTATGTATACTATGTGTCTTTTATTGATGACTATTCTCACAAAACCTGGGTTTACTTTCTGAAATCAAAAGATGAAGTGTTCAGTAAATTCAAGGAATTCAAGGCCTTGATAGAGAATCTCTTTGAAAGAAAGATCAAGATACTCAGGTTAGATAATGGAGGAGAATACACCTCAAAAGAGTTTGCAAACTTTTGCAAAGAT
>SNQJ01S0106724.1:56046-77858 GCA_010110895.2 Picea sitchensis | reverse complement strand
AGTAGTGGCTTGGAAAAGAAGGAAAATGAGATGGCCTGATGCCAGGTAAGCATGTCTGGTGCAATTTAGGGTTATAACAGATGCCCCCTAATGTGTGAGGTCAGACGAGCATCTGATGGCTGAAATACATTATCAATCTTCACCAATGTATGAAACAAGTGAGCCCAGGAACCATAATTCTGGAGGTACCATCTGCAAAATAATAATTGTCTCACTGAGGCGGGAATACCCATGCTCAGAATGAAATAAAATCATGGCTACCAATCAAATACACTGTAGATCCATGTCATATAACTATATAAAGTGTAGCTGTGGGAAATACATAACGGATCTACATCTCAAAATAAAAAATATATACATGTATAGTATCCATCTTCAAGAAGCGAATAAGGCCTGATGGCTAGAGATGAGGCCTTCAAAGATCGAGCAACAACTTCAAAATCTTCACAACTCGGTTAGGAGTGTAATATGAGTGTACAACTTCACTACCCAAAGGTCTTCGACGACTTGTCAGAAACAGACTAGAGGATTTTGATGATCAGGTTGAGGGCTTCATGGATTTCGAACAAAGACTTGATTGGGATTTCGGGATGACTAGGCTTGAGGGTAAGAGACAATATGCAGAGGGGTCTGACTCAATCTTGGTAATAACTTACCTTGGAAAATAGCACGACAAAAGATCAGACTCAGGCAACATAATATTTTGACATAAGTTCACGATGTAGGAGGAATCACAAACTCTCCATATGTTTGGAAGAATAACCAAACGGAGGAGGACACAACTCTATGTAGCGAGAAAAAAATCCTAAGGTCATATTAAATCCCAGGTCTTGATGAACAAAAGAAGGGATGTGCTTTGTCCAAGGGTGACTCATTGTGTTGCCAATAAAAAGAAAATACTTTTCCCTTCCTCTTTTTGGGGTATATTTGTTTTTTTTTGTCTTTTTCAATAATTTGGGAAATCTTGAAAAAGAATAAAATAATGCTACGTTACAAAGGAGGATCGAGTGTCACGAACATACGAGTTCCAAGCGCACGGAACACATGGATTCTCAGGGAAAAGGGACATATGCAGGAAAAGGACACTTGGGAAAAATCCTCCATGGGCCAAAGGTGTCAAGACGCAGAGGCAAAGTGCTACAGGGATTGCGTATAAGGCATGCTTCAGATGGTTCAGTTGAGAGAAACATGGAGCCGACATTAGGCCAAAGACACAGGTATGCAAACACGATTAATAGGACACACAATGGTAACATCCTTTGATGTAATTTTAACGAGCCCAGAGAAGGTAAGCTCGGTGGTTTTTCATATTTAGAGAGTCTGAAAAAGCGTAAAAGGAGACTCGACTGGGGTACGTTTTTCGAAGATAGTTTAGTCGGCTTGAAAAATGGGTAAACTAACACCGACCAGACGTCTATTCAAAACCATTTTAACGAGCATGATTAAGACAAGATCACTCGACAATTTTTTCATTTTTAAGGAGTCTGAAAAAAGATTAACTATGGACTCCATCATGAATGTTATTCTAAACCAATTTAATGACTGTGAAAGAATAAGGTCACTCGACGATCTTTTCAATTTTAGGGACTCTGAAAATAGCTTAACTATGGACTCCGTGGGGGTTCCCTTTTCGTAAATTTAGTCCCGCAGGCCCGAAAAAGGGTTAAAATCATACCCGAGAATACTCTTCTAGGGAACTATGGCTCCTAGAGTATACCTTTGTTCGTACAGTCGACCATCCAGACCGAAAAAGGGGTAAACTACCACTGGATAGACGTGACTTCAAATTTCAGTTTAGTGAGCATGAAGGTCAACAAGATCGCTTGACAATCTTTTCATTTTTAGAGGGTCTGAAAAGGGCTTAAAAGAAGACCTGTTATGTTATGGGAGTCCCGAGGGTGAGGTAAAGAGTGATAACACATCATGAAAATGAGGCTCAAACTCGTAATCAGGATAAACTAATAAGGACTCCTGAGCCTATAATCATTAGTGATGACATGGACACCAAAATGCAACCAGGATGTACCTAGGGCATCCATGTTAAGGTAGGCTCTACCACTAAAATACGACACTTCTAAAGAAACAATGATGGTTCAGTGTCACAAATCAGTGGGATCGATCCTATGGTGTAGTGATAAAGACAACGAGATGGAGAAAGTGGAGGTGGAATCCTAACTTAAATGCAACAAGTTGGAAAAAATGACTTTTTACCAAAGGACCTTTTAAAAAGACCCAAATCTCCAAAAAGTTTCCCAATACCCAAAGTAACAATTATCATAACAATACATAGAAAACTCCTAAACCATACTAAATGATTTTCAATTTAGAAAAAATGACACAAGGGTCCAAAAATTGACAAAAAGTGGCCAAAAAGTCTATAAATAGAAGCTGGCAGCTCATTATCACTATTGCAAATTGAAAAATTGACTAAAAGCCAAAAATGACCCCTTTGGGAAAAGAGTTGATTCTGGGAGCCCCAGTGGATGAAATGAGCCTCTGTTTGGACCAAGTAAGTACACGCTAACCCCTCTTGCAATTCCATTCTTCCTTTATGCATTTTATTTTGTTTTTTGAGGGGGAAATGACCTTAAAAAGGTTGGCCCTACGTATACACGGGCTGTCCTAATACAACCCGCGTGTGCACGCGTGCATAATAAAATCTGCATGCGTGCACACATGACTGTGTGCATTACAACCTGCGTGTACCCTCTAAGATGTGACAAAAATAAAAAATTGCAAGGGCTAATCTCTCCTAAACTTGTAAACTATAGGATGTATGTTCACTGGAGAGAAAGGGAGCATGAGGACATTGATCTTTTGGTCGACGAGGACCCTAATGCTCTTTCCGCATTAACACAATGTGGTTTGATAAAGTTTTTCCATTGTCCTTTCATGTGGGCACAACCTAGGCTACCGAACGCCTTGGTTGACTATTGGAACCCCGACGCAGAGGCCTTCATGCTTGAGGGTCAATCCTTGACTCCAATGACCGAGGACATATAATTTTTGACTGGCCTCTCAAGGAGAGGGGAACCAGTCAATTTCCACACTTATCCTTCTRGGCCTCTCAACATAGTGGAGTTGATTGGACTCCACTATGAATCCGGTACTAACAATATGGGCACGCAGGTGACAATAAGAAAGATCTCTAACCTATCATTGAAAGTGATAGTTTTTCTTATTGGGTAGATCACTGGATATGTGGCTCTACATTAGGCTTCCCAGGCACACATGAATTGTGCGATTCGGTGCCTAAATGCACAAATCTTTGACTGGAGTACCACATTACTAGACTGCATGAAGAGGAAGTTGACAGAGTGTCATATGCGGAGGCACATGAGCTTTGGGTTTGGGTCAATTATTTGTGCTTTCTTCTTTGAGAGAGTACCAGGTCTCAGTCCTAGAGAGACAATATGAGGGCACAAGGCCTCTCACCCTGCACTATGCAGCTGGGTGGCGCTGTTGCCGCAACAGGGGGGAGGAAGGACCATTGAGGCCTTCAATGACAAGTTTTTTGCCTGGTGGGCGCGACAGATTCCGGTTATAGAGGACTACCCCTATGCCAAGATCGACTTCTTGAGAGATCTTGAGATTTCGGTACCTACTGGGGAGCAACGAGGAGAGATGGGTAAGTTTGCTTTGTTTTTTTTTTTCTTTCTTTTTCAAATTTATTTAATTTTTATGTTGTTTATATATATCATTTTTTTGTATATACCAGAGTATCTGACAATTAAGTATGTGTTATGTGCAGATGTGGGGCCAGTGCATCCAACGGACTTTGCGAGGAACAAGCTATGTCCTCGACTAGAGGCAGGACCAACTGCAGCTAGCGGACCAATAACAACAGGGGGACCTCCAATCGGAGAGGCTAAGAGAGTATTGAGATGGATAGAACAGAACTTTACCTCACTGAATCATACAGTCCCCATGGCAGAGATCGAGGATCTACTGCCATCTATGCATCCTCATGTAGTTGGGGCACCACAGACATGGGTCCGACTTTTTTGGTGTTTGGCAAATGTCGTTGATCATTATAACAGGGCGAATAGGTTCCGTCCTTAGTTATATTGGACTTCTTACATGCCGAGGGCACTATTTGTATATTTTTGAGGGCATAAGCCTCGTGACTCCTTACTAGACGTATTTTTGAGGTGCTTGCGTCCACCCATGTACTCTGATATTTTTGATATTATATATGGATTTTTATGTCTTTTTATGTCTTATGGATTACATATACTTTACAAATGTATTTACATCTGCATGTGTGTGTCTTTCTTACATGTGTGCAAGATGCCAATCTAAAATTGGATTAGCTAGAGTATTTGTAACTTGCTTTGATCTCCTAGGAACATGAAAATATGTAATATAATCAAAGATTCATTCTAAGAGACGTACCCTAAGGAATAACCGATGTAGAGTAGGATCATGAACACGGTAGACTCCATTTAACTGAGACACAACCAACTGAGCGTCTAAATAGACCTGGAGATGAGAGATACCAAGTGGCAAAGCGTCATGAAGTAACTCAATAACTGCACTGTATTCAATGACATTGTTTGTGGTGTCGCCTAAACATATACCTCCTGGAGATAGCAACTAGCCCTGAGGTGTGAAAATCACCCAAGATGTGGAGGCAAGCCTCCGAGTGTGCCGGATAGCGCCGTCCGTGAATTCAACGAACACCTCTGATTCACTTGACATCTTCCACAGTGAAGATTATGACATCAAAAAATGACACGTCCATAAAACCAAAAACCCAAAAAGTAATAGTATAAAGACTATACATATATTACAAAAAGTCACCCAAGGCGACCCACCTATGAGTAATACTTCTTGAGGTAGAGCCCATTTCTAGGCTTCACCAAAACATTTTCCTCAAGGTCCACCAGAGGATATGCGCCCTTTTGTAGTACTTCTTTCATGATGAAAGGTCTGAACCACATGGGTTTGAACTTGCCTGCCCCTAGGGGGTCCTTATCTTGGTCATAGACCAGGACAAGGTCGCCTTCAGAGAAAATTCGAGGATGAATAGACCGATCATACTGACACTTGAATTTTTGTTTGTGAGCCTTGTTAGACAAGGCTGCATCATGACACTATTCATTGAGCTGTTCGAGGTATAGTAACTGTTCTTCAAGTGGTGAAGTATCTGAAAATAACTGTACTGCCAACTTTAACAATGGGATATGACATTCTATAGGCAAGACTGATTTCAACCCGTAAACGAGTTGAAAATGTGAGAAACTGGTTGCAACCTTAACAGACGTTCGATAAGACCATAATGCCGAATATAACATCAAATGCCAATTTTACTTGGCCGAATTGATCGTTCACTGTAGAATGGTTTTAAGAGATTTATTTACAGCTTCCACCAGACCATTCTCTTAGAGGTAGTAAGGTGATGAATGCTCCTGCCTCAACCCAAGATTTGATGTTAACTCGGTCATCATTTTGTTCTGAAAGTGACTTCCATGGTCAGTGACAATCTCTCTTGAGATGTCAAACCTTGCGATTATCTGGTTGAACAAAAAGAGAGCTGCTATCTCCCCGTCATATTTGAATGTTGGCATAGCTTTGACCCACTTGGTGAAGTAGTCTACTGCTACGATGATATAGCGGTTCCCCCTTGCTGAAGGGGGGTTGCATGTAGTGTATCAATCCCCCATTTAGTGAAGGGACCAACGGTAATAACGTGAAACATGGGAGTGGGGTGTTCCCTCATCTTCCGAGAGAAGATATGACACGAGTGGTACTTCTTGACCGATTCAACATAATATTTGATTAATGTCGGCCAAAAGTAACCAACTCGTAGAATCTTTTGGGCTGTTGCCAACCCAGACAAATGACCGCCACATGCTCCAGTGTGGCAATCGTTAAGCATGATTTTCTCTTCTTCATGAGTGAGACATCGATGAAGGATGCAGTCTACACCTCAACGATACAATGTGTCCTCGAGTATGAGATAGTTCTTAGCCTGATGGCGTATACGGTGACGCTCATCACGAGAAGCAGAGGACATACACGTCAAAGTCTGGAGATAGACAAGCACATCTCCATACTAGGGGTCAGAAGACGTGATAAAAACCATGTCTCCTTTGATAGGCGACTCGTCGGGTATAACATCACCTGATTCGACTGGAAGTTCCAATATAAGTTCCGTGAAGACCATCAAATTTTTTAATTTTTCTGAAACGAATTCCAAGTCGAATTCCTAGAGGATAACTATCCATATACTTATTTTTCCGCCGATGACTCATCGTGTCAATACGTATTGAAATGGATTCACGACGACAATGACAGTGGTCTTGCGAAACAAAATATAATGACGAAACCGTTGGATAGCATGAGCTACTGCCAACACAAGTTTTTCAATATGGGAATAATTGAGTTCCAGTCCAACTAGGCCTAAACTCAAGTAATAAATCATGTATTCTGAGAGTAAATCATCCTCCTGAACTAAGACCATACCAATGGTCGACTCTACAACAACCAAGTATAATATGAAATATTTATTATAATTGGGTTGATGAAGAAGAGGGGTTGATATGAGGGCACTTTTCAATGCTGTGAAATATTACAGTGATTCAATAATTGTCATTGGCTTACTAGGCTTATTAATGTTCTACTATGCTACTATTCTCTCCTGTATCAGTGTCTCTCTACTTGCATCTCCTTGAGATTTCTTATCTTCTACTATATTTCTGCATGTCCATCTCAGCCTTCTTTTACTGTATTAGTTATGCATCTTTGTTCTTTCCTTCTGCTACACTGTTTCTCCTCTAGAATCTCTTCTTCTACCTACATAACACACTCATAAAAAAAAAAGCGCAGGTCCAATCTGTTCTCTGTTCTGCATTTTTATAGTCTCTTTGCACCTTGTGCATGTTGCATGTGCTATCCCACTGCATACACTTCACTGTGTTCATCATCACTAGCCCTTCTCCTGAGATCTTTTGGCTTTACTGACTGTAACAGTCTTCGACCCTTTTCCATCGGTCAATTGACTCTATGATGAGTTTACACTCTACTGGCAGTTGCCTCGAGACTCTTCGTCTTCTTTGTCGATCACCTTGAAGACTCTTTGAATTCTATGGCAGAAACTATCAGTGGTATCTAACAGTTACACCGAGGCTCTTTGGCTCTTCTGGTAGCCACCCTACAACTCAAATTTTTTGGCAGATGCAATCACTTCGTTCTAGAAGTTAATGAGAGAAACTCCACGAATTCATGTGTTTTGGCGCCTTCTCTCTTCCTGAAGAAAAATTCACAGTGGGTGCTAGATCTTCTGGCTAAGCCCCTTCCTTTCAGGTGACCTCTGGTGGTGACCAAATTCCTATTCATAAGGTGCTTTCATGACTCACGTTTCGGGGATCAGGGGATGAGTCATCTCGACTCTCCAAGTCTTGATCTCCGAAATGGAGCTTAGCTGCATGCTAGCTCCTCCCTTAAACCTTCGATGATGTGACCAATGGCTGTGACCACAACCCTATTCAAAAATACATTTCATGATTTCACATTTCAGGTTTTCTCCTGTGAGTCTCCTTGACTCCTCATATTGCGAACCTCGAAATGGAGCTTCGCTGGTCTAGCTCCTTCCTCCAACGTGACCACCGGTGATGACCACAGCTTAACTCAAAATTTCATTTCAAAATTTTGCGTTTCGGGGATTCTGCTGTGAGTCCCTTGACTCCTCCAACTTCCGGTACCCAAAATGGATCCTAGCTATGCTAGCTCCTTCCACTCACGTGAACACGGGTGGTGACCAGGGGAAAAGTTCGAAAACACATTTCGCATTTCGCGTTTCAGGGATTCTGTAAAGAGTCATCTCGACTCTCCATGTCACAAACTCCGAAATGGACTTTGGTAGCTCTAGATCTTCTCTCCATCTCTCAACGATGTGACCACGAGATATGACCACTGGCTAGTCATTTGATTGCTTCGCTCTTCAAATCAATGGTCCANGAGTCATCTCGACTCTCCATGTCACAAACTCCGAAATGGACTTTGGTAGCTCTAGATCTTCTCTCCATCTCTCAACGATGTGACCACGAGATATGACCACTGGCTAGTCATTTGATTGCTTCGCTCTTCAAATCAATGGTCCATGATCTGTGGTGATCGTACGACTATCCTCCGACCTGGAACTTTAGCTTTCGGGACTTTGGGGGAGTATTGATGCTAAAACTCCAGAAACTAAACTACTAGAGTGATGTCATTCTTGCATCAATCAATGATGTGTCATAAGCCGAGTGGCTTCCACGTGTCACTCAAAATTGTGATTTCCAGTGGCCTGAAATGCCGAGTAAACTTGACACTTGTACTTGTATGATTGCGCCATGTGTCCTTGCTAACGTAGACTACCACTTGTCCTTTCTAATGTGGTTTGTCATGAACTAACTCCTGGATATTACGGCCCAGATTCATCCTTGATCCAACGACTTAGATTATTTCGCGATTTCGCATATCGCGAGTTCGAGAGGTTAGAACACCTTGTTCCTTTGCCTTTCCAGTTAGCGAAGGGATGATCTTTCGCCACGTGTCCTTCTTGGATCGACGGTCCAAATTTGTCCTCTATCCAATGACTGAGATTATATCACGATTTTGCATATCGCGAGTTCGAGAGGTTATGTCACCTCCTTCCTTTGACCTTTCAGTCAACGAAATTATGATCTTTAGCCACATGTCCTTCTTGGATCGACAATCTAGATCATTTCGCGATCATGCAGATTGTGAGTTTGAGGGGTTAGAGAACCTCCTTCCTTTGACTTTCTAGTCAGCGAAATGTTGATCTGTGACTACGTGTCCTACCCAAAGATGGATGGTCCTCCTGCTTTCGGGATTTTGTAATCCTGCTTCTCCTTACACTTTAAAGAACGTGCAGGTTCTCCTGGATCCAATGACTGTCGGACCCCACGCTCGGATCTAACACTCGAGATCTGTCCTCCATCTGTTCGCTCCTCATGTCTGGACTTACGATGTCTTCCGAGCCTGTTTTCCATCGCTGTTCTTGCCATAACTGTTCTTTCCATCAATGAAAATCTCACTCCCAACTGTAAACCTGCCAACAATATCCCCCTTTGGCATTGATCGCAACCCCGAATGGCTATGCTAGTCTATTTGGACCTCCAACTATAACATCTGGTTTGGACCACTCCACTCCATTTCTCCCCCTTTGACATCAATGTCAAAGAAAACATGCTCCCCCTGAGCTGTTGTAGTACTTCGTCGAAGGTATCAGATATGCAACCAACACATACGCCCCCTAATAGGATGGACTCTCTTAGGTGTGAGATGGGATGACACCCAGCTTCTGACGGAGATATTCAAATGGTGTCTTGGCTAGGGTTTAGTAAAGATGTCTGCAAATTGTTCTGTGGTTGGAATGTAATGAACCTGAGCAATTTGATTTATGACCTTCTCTCTCAGAAAATTGTATTTTATGGGAATGTGCTTGGTTTTGGAGTGGAATACATGATTCTTTGACACACTTATGGCACTAGTGTTATCACAATGAATTGGGATCAGTGCAATATATTTTACCTCCAAGTCTGCAAGTGTCTGAATCATCCATAATACCTGAGTGCAACAAGTAACACCAACAATGATAAACTCTCTTGCGAGATCATGACGCTAAATCACTGAGATAAGCCTCGACTATGTGTTTGAGGTCGTGGAAAGAAAAAGACATGGCCTACTGAAACGTAGCTCCAACATTTTTCATACCAAAAGGCATCTTATTATAAGCGAATGTACCCCATGGACATATGAAAGAGGTTTTGTGTTGGTCTTCAGGTTTGATTTGTATCTGATTGTATCCCAAAAAACCATCCATGAACGAAAATGCCTCGCATCTTGCGCATTCATCGACTATTTGGTCAATAAATGGCGTGGGAAAATTATCTTTTGGGCAGGCCTTGTTCATATCATGGAATTCCATGCATACGCGAATTGTACCCTATTTTTTATTGACTAGCACGGGATTCAACACCCAATTGAGTCAATTGGACGAGGTAGATGAAACCAACTTTAATTAGTTTCTCTACTTCAACCTTGATAGCTGTTGCTTTCCTAGGATTGACCGGATGAAGATTCTTCCAGACCGGATTGACATCAGGATAAGTCGTGATTTCATGTTTGACAATTCATGGGTCTATGCTTGACATTTCCTCGTAAGACCAGGCAAACACATCGTAGAATTCTTTAAATAAATTTGTGTATATTTGAATATCCTCGGGGGAGAAGTCCGCTCCGACAAATATATTCTCCACGACGCCAGGGGTTATGGAGATGTCAATAGGTATCGTTTCAGCTATTGTTGCCATATTTCCTTCATTGTAAACTGCATGTGTTGCCAAAGGATTGATAGGACAATCTTTATCTCCATTCATAGTCAGAGTAAATTTTCCTACTTCAATTCATCTTAACTCTATAAGGAAGTAAGATCTATGATGAAGATCATCCCAGGGTCTGTCCAGACTAGTGATTGCCTCAATAATCACTTCATTTGAAGGCAAGACTAAGTCTAAAGAATTTGTATCAACAAGAGAACCTTGAGCCCAAATAGGCTCGAGCACCGGATCTAACTCTTGTGCTGGAGTTGGATCGGGGTCGACAGAAGCTCGTTGAATGATCAAGTATGATACTTCTACCGTGGACAAAGGAATGGCCATGCCATGGTTCTCTGTCCCTTCCATCATAGTGGATGGGGAAGGAAGGGTCCACGTATCGTGAAAGTACATCGTGCGAAATGACGAGATTTGAAAAATTCCAGCCCGAGGTTGTGTTGGACAACTGAGAGGGGGGGTGAATCAGTGGTTACTGTGCTTAAACAATTATATCCATTTTTAAATTCATTACAGAACTCTCAATGATGATCACAATAAATAAGCAGTAGAGTATTCAACATCAATCACACACATGTACAATATAGAGACATATATTCTTGAGGAAACCCATAAAGGGTGAAAACCGCTTCTTCTTTATATGATAATTATCTTCTTTACATTACATTCTTATGAGAACCAACTCATAATAAGGCTACCACCTATGTTTTTCAAGCCGCTACTTGCTGAGAGCACCAACTCTTTGGTTTCTCTAGCACCCACTAGAAGGAAGTACCGACTCCTTGAATGTTCCAGCACCAACTGGATGGAAGCACCAACTTCTAGTCATACATGCACTGACCTGTATATCAGATAAACAATGTTCTCCCTTGCACCACCCTACCACCCTATTTTCTCAGGCTGCAATCAGATGGAAGCTATAACTCCCTGCGTTCAAGCACCTACTTGAAACTTTGAGGACAACAATCCTCCCTAGCACCTCCCAACCACCCTGAAATATAAAACTTTGCTTTCTATGAATTTATTACAGTGATTCAATAGTTTTCATTGGCTTACCATGCTTATCAATGTTCTACTATGCTACTATTCTTTCTTTTATTAGTGTCTCTCTGCTTGCATCTCCTTGAGCTTTCTTATCTTCTGCTATATCTCTGCATGTCCATCTCAGCCTTCTTTTATTGTATTAGTTATGCATCTCTGTTCTTTCCTTATGCTACACTATTTCTCCTCTAGAATCTCTTCTTCTACCTGCATAACACACTCTTAAAAAAACAATGCAGGTCCAATATCTTCTCTGTTCTGCATTTTTATAGTCTATTTGCACCTTGTGCATGCTGTACGTGCTATCCCACTGCATACACTTCACTACGTTCATCATCACTAGCCCTTCTCCTGAGATATTTTGGCTTTACTGACTGTAATAGTCTTTGACCCTTTTCCATCGGTCAATCAACTCTATGATGAGTTTACACTCTACTAGAAGTTGCCTCGAGACTCTTCGTCTTCTCTGTCGATCACGCTGAAGACTCTTTGAATTCTCTGGCAGAAACCATCAATGGTATCTAATAGTTACACCGAGGCTCTTCAGCTCCWCTGGTAGCCACCCTACARCTCCTCAAATTCTCTAGCAGATGCAATCAATTCGTTCTGGAAGTTACTGTGAGAAACTCTGTGCGTTCATGCATTTTGGCACCTTCTCTCTTCCTGAAGAAAACTTCACAGTGGGCGCTAGCTCTTCTGGATAAGCCCCTTCCTTTCAGGTGACCTCTGGCGGTGACCAAACACCTATTCATAAGGTTCTTTCATGACTCACATTTCGAGGATCAGGGGATGAAGCATCTTGACTCTCCAAGTCTTGATCTTCGAAATGGAGCTTAGCTGCATGCTAGCTCCTCCCTTAAACCTTTGATGATGTGACCAATGGTTGTGAACACAACCCTATTCAAAAAGGCATTTCCTGATTTCACATTTTGAGTTTTCTCCCGTGAGTCTCCTTGACTCCTCATATTACGAACCCCGAAATGGAGCTTGGTTGGTCTAGATCCTTCCTCCAATGTGAGCACCGACGATGACCAAAGCTTAACTTGAAACTGCATTTCACAATTTTTCTTTTCGGGGATTCTCCTGTGAGTCCCTTGACTCCTCCAACTTTCGATACCCGAAATGGAGCCTATCTATACTATCTCCTTCCACTCACGCGACCATGGGCGGTGACCAGGGGCCAAGTCCGAAAACACATTTCGCATTTCGTGTTTCATGGATTTTGTGAAGAGTCATCTCGACTCTCCATGTCACAAACTCCGAAATGGAGCTTGGCAACTCCAGCTCTCGACGATGTGACCATGAGATATGACCACTGGCTAGTCATTTGAGTGCTTCACTCTTCATATCAAAGGTCCATGATCCGTGGTGATTGAACGACTATCCTCCATCTTGGAACTTTAGCTTTCGGGACTTTGGGGGAGTATTGATGCTAAAACTCCCAAAACTAAAATCCTGGAGTGACGCCATTCTTGCGTCACTCAATGATGTATCATAAGCCGAGTGGCTGTCATGTGTCACTCAGAATTGTGATTTCCAGTGGCCTGAAATGCCGATTAAACTTGACACTTGTCCTTGTATGATTGTGCCATGTGTCCTTGTTGATGTAGACTGCCACTTGTCCTTTCTAACATGGTCTGTCATGAACTAACTCCTGGATCTGACGACCTAGATTCATCCTTGATCCAACGACTTAGATTATTTCATGATTTCACATATCACGAGTTCAAGAGGTTAGAACACCTCGTTTCTTTACCTTTCCAGTCAACAAAGGGATGATATTTCACCACGTGTCCTTCTTGGATCGACGATCCAAATTTGTCCTCAATCCAACGACTGAGATTATATCACGATTTCGCATATCGTGAGTTCGAGAGGTTATGTCACCTCCTTCCTTTGACCTTTCAGTCAGTGAAATGATGATCTTTATCCATGTGTCCTTCTTGGATCGACAGTCTAAATCATTTCACGATCTCGCATATCGCGAGTTCGAGGGGTTAGAGAACCTCCTTCCTTTGAATTTCCCATCAACGAAATGTTGATCTGTGACTACGTGTCCTGTCCGAAGATGGACGGTCCTCCTGCTTTCAGGATTTTGTAATCCCACTTCTCCTTACACTTTAAAGAACATCCAGGTTCTCCTGGATCCAACGACGGTCAGACCCCGCGCTCGGATCTAACACTCGATATCTGTCCTCCATCTGTGCGCTCCTCCTGTCTGGACTTACGATGTCTTCCAGTCATGTTTTCCATCACTGTTCTTACCGTAGATGTTCTTGCCATCAATGAGAATCTCACTCCAAACTGTAAACCTGCCAACAATCTCCCCCTTTGGCATTGATCACAACCCCGAATGGCTGTGCTAGTCTGTTTAGACCTCCAACTATAACATCCGGTCTGGACCACTCCACTCCGTTTCTCGCCCTTTGACATAAATGTGAAAGAAAACATGCTCCCCATGAGATGTTGCAGTACTTCGTTGTAGGTATCAGATATGCAACCAACACATACGCCCCCTAACAGGATGGACTCTCATAGGTGTGAGATGGGATGAGACCCATCTTCTGACAGAGATATTCAAATGGTGTCTTGGCTAGGGTTTAGTAAAGATGTCTACAATTTGTTCTGTGGTTGGAATGTAATGAACCCGAACAATCTGATTGGTGACCTGCTCTCTCAGAAAATGGTATTTTATGGGAATGTTCTTGGTTTTGGAGTGGAATACATGATTCTTTGACACACTTATGGCACTAGTGTTATCACAATGAATTGGGATCAATGCAGTATCTCCAAGTATGCAAGTGTCTGAATCATCCATAATACCTAAGTGCAACAAGTAGCAATAGTAATGTACTCTGCCTCTGTAGTTGATAAATAAATGGAACCTTGCTTTTTACTCAACCACACTACTAGAGAATATCCTAAGAAGAATGCACCTCCACTCGTTCTTTTCCTTTCATCCATGCAATTAGCCCAATCAACATCTGAGTTGACTGATAATTGAAAATTCTGATTCCTAGGATACTGTTGGCACAGGGGTAGACCCAGGGTTCAACGCTCAAGAGCGCACCAACAAAACCCTAATTACCGGCCCTTTCGGCAACACCTACGAAGTAGATGAAGTCTCACCCGAGGTAGAGGCAGGGGTGGTTGAAGAACTCATATGTCTGCAACCTTAGCTGGGACACCGATCTATGATTATATCTTTTACATGACACTTAGCATAGATCATTCATCAATATTCAACCCAAAACCCTAAAAGGGACCCAAAAATAGGTCTTTCTTCCCTAATTTCCGCTTTGCATTGCGCTCCATCTTTGGCAAGCTGTGGCAGTCCCAAAAACGGTCAAATATGACAAAGTATTCTTCAAAACTTGGTCAAGGGACAACACACCCCCAACACTCACCTGTGACTCGTCCTGAGTCACTCGGGTCTGATCACTCCTGAGTCACTCAGGTCTGATCAATTCCACCTCGAATGCCTCGAGCTGCTTCGACCTGCTACAATGTGACAACCTCTTGCTCAGTATATTCCTGGATCAATGTGTCATTGAGCGGTCCTTCCAGGCGTTTTTATGCAGTGATGACAACCTGTTCTAGTTCATCTCCCTGTCTTTCAAGTTCAGTGAACAGTTGGCATGCCTTTTCTTGGATTGGCTGAAGTCGTTGGGAGACTTCCATCACTTTACTTTACAGCGTATGTACCTGTTGTTGGGTTGTGCATTGGTCTACGAACCTCTTCATTCTTTCGACTGGGGTCAAAGTATTTATCTACGCTTGTAGAGTGTCTGCATGCTGCTTTGCTTCTTGGAACTGTGCCTCCAATGTCTGTAATTCTGGATTCTCTGCGAGGGTTTCATAAGTATGGGCACTTCTAGCGCTAAACTGCTTGCATTCCAAGGCAAAGGTTTTTAATTTCCCAACTACGCTTTGAGCAGTGGCCTCTCTTAGATCTCTTATTTCTTGGGGCGTCTCGGGCACGGTGCAGAGCTCCAGATCCATGATGCACTTTTGGAGTTGCTAGATTACTTCTTTCAGTTGGGTCACCTTTTATGGGAGATAGTCTTCCATCTTCACTTCTATGACTGTCACAGAGTGTAGTGCCTTCTGAACCCTTTCCTATACTTCAAGTTGCTCGACTAGCAACTGTGACTTTTCCTCGTCCCACTTCTCTTTCAGGGCAATCTTTTTCCGTTCTACCTCATTTTGTTGTTCTATAAGTGCTTTTTGTGCTTGCATCAAAGCTTGGGTGTCTTGTGCTATGTCTTCTTGAGCTCGTCGAAGGTGAGCTTCGACTTGATAAGCGATCTAGTGTAATTGAGTGGGATCATCACCTGTTCCTGATGTTCCACTTATTAAGGGCGCTGTAGAAACTGCTTGGTTGGACTGGAGTGCCTGCTGCACTTCTTTGAGTTCTCCCTTGATTCGGTTGAATAGATCCTCCTTCTTTGCTTCTTGCTTTTCTACGATCTCTAGTGAAACATCATTCAGCGCGACAATTAAGAAGTCAAAGTCATCTAGGTAAGGGTAGTTTTAAGCATGGTCCGAGTGGCCTTATCTTTATTTTGGGAGGAAGGTTTTGGTGGTGTCATCTTTATTTTCATGGATGGATCCTCCTCCTCTCTAGGTGGAGTAACCTCGCCTCTGTTTTGTTCAACTTCTGTACCGTCTAGCTCGTCACCATCACCTCCCCGCGCAGGTGAGATCAAAGTAGTCTTCGTGGATGTGCTAGGGACATATTCAACTTTTTCATCCTTCTTAGTCCTTCTTGGCCCAGGTGTATCCGGCATAGCTATAGGGATTTCCTCACCGGACATGTTTGCAGGGTCCGCTGCAACAAGGAGGTCCACCAACCATTCCTTGGTGATCTCCTCCAAGTCATCTTCTGTCAACTTGTAGTAGGATTGGAGCTACTATTTATGCTCATCACCGTGCGCTGTAATATAGGTGAAGTGGTGGTCTATGCTAAATTTCATCAAAGGTCTAAACCTTTGCAGTACGTTTGGGGTGATCGACAATGTAGATTGAATATTATTCTTCAGTTGGTTGAGGTAGGTGTGGAAGACAACATTGGACTGCCACTGCTTGTTCATGTCACTGGAGTACCACATTGTACAAAACTTCATGGCTAGTGGTTCAAAAGGTTCGATCTATGAAAAAGTGGCTCCTTCTGGAAGTTCCCACCGATGAAAGAGATGAGTATGAGCAACCAACTAAAGTGGAACTCATACCCTTGGTCTTGTGCTCCTATGCAATCCAACTCTAACTGGTTTACAAGATACTGTGCCCAATTCATCTGTAGTCCCTCGACGCACTTCCCTACGAGGTCAACTACGAAGCCAGTCACCTGTGTTGGTCTGTTCTTATGAACTAACTTGACCACGATCAACTGACATGCAAGGCACACTGTGCCACTCTGGATAGAGGCTACCTTGTAGCCTCGCGTACCCTTCTCTACATCGCCATAAGTTTCCTTTTTTCGTTGTGATAATGCTCGGTCTGAGGTCTTGCCTGGGTAAAAGTCCTGTGGGTCAGGGCCTTGCATGTTGAGTCCTATGATCAGATTGATCAGAGTTGCATCCACAATGATGTGGCGGTCCAACCATAATTATCTGCCATCGTAGCAAGACAGAAGCAACCTGACGCATGCGTTGACTTCCTGGTGTCTGTCGAAGTGAGGGATCTTCATTACGTTGAGGAGTGTGGACTGCATGAGGTTATGGGTCTAGGAATGTCGGACAATCTTAGGATTTCTGCCTTTGATATTGGTTCAATATTTATGTGGAGCTAACATGACGTAGGTTTTGCGATCTCCAAGGTTAAAATCATTAAATTTCAGTGTTGCGAGCTTATCCTGGTCAACACGTACCACGCACACCCCTTTTGGAGGATCCACGGTGATCAAGGTGTACTCAAAGTCTCTAGGTACACTGTCATGGTTAATCTTGCCACTCAAAGGTGGTATGTAAACTGACAGAATGCACGATATCAACTTGGCATTTGCAATATCGTTTCTGTGCTTTGTTCTTGTCTCGGTCATGGTTCTGGAAGGTCCTTCTCCGCGAGCAGTGGAGGGAGAAGCTTGGACTCCTCTTGTCAATGATGCTTACAAACCTGTAGACATCCTTCTCTCTGACATGAATCTCTTAGCCATTAGGTCAATCAAAATTTCTTCAACTTCTTTCTCAACAACGCTGAGCTCGTCCGAAATACAAGCTTGGGTCCACTAGATCAGGTGTGAAAATGAATTCAGAGACTACGATGAACAATATGGGAAAAAGGAAATGATCATGGGGTGAAGTAATATCAAGTTTCAGGCTCAAATTCTCACTTAGAAAAAAGTATTCTCGGTGCGTGGCATGACGGACTAAGTAGGGAAACTTAGCAACAGTCTTCTTGCAACGGATATGGGGCCTTCATTAACTCTGTTCTATCTGTTCTGGTGCTGTCCAACAACCTAGTGGGAACCCATAATTGTTTTTTGACCCATTTTGGGTGRAAGTCGAACGATTATATTGGTCCAAGGGCTATATTGATGCACCATGGAGAAGTGCCAGATATCGCTGTTTTGATATCTCGGCGAAGCTCAATTCTTGTGATTTTTCCTTCTGTGAAGTTTCCTCTAGAGTCTTCTGTAACTTTATGATTTTGGCCCTCTTCTTTCTTATCTTCCTAGCCTTTTTCCCAGTGAGCTTAGTCTAGGTCATCCTTTTTCTATTCTGAGTCTTATCTTCTTTAGACATAGTCACTTCGTGCTGCTTAGGTTCTTTCTTCAGATCCAAGGGTAATACTCCTTCATCATATGGATTAGGTATTTTGGTCTTCTGTGGTTCCTCTAATGTTCTTATAGCTTCGACATCTAGGTCCCTGGTGTTTGAGAAATGAGATCTATTCTCTTGTTCCTCCATCAAGTAGGCGATCCTTCTAGTCATAAATTCCATGAGTTCTTGCTTCTTTTGTTCTAGGGCTTCCTTTTCTTCTTTTCTCCGGATCTGGTCTTTTTCAATCCAGATCTTTCCTAACAAAGTTGGAAATGGGGCATGACCCTCAATAAATCTAATGACTTCAAACTCTTCCTCTGTCGAAGTTCCATGGGTACTCATAGCTATCTGGGTAATTCTACCACATAGGGTTACCATTTTTCCTTTAAATAATCTGATGGTTCCTAGTGAAGGGACCAGAGCAGGGCTTCCTAGGGTTTCCCAAGTGATTTCTGTCATAATGTTCATTGGTGTTCCCTCATCCAGAGTATAGTCGATGTCAAAGTCTCCTATTCTTACTTCGATTTTCTCCTTTTCTTTGAAGATCTCTGACAAACTAACATCCTTATGATCATCTAGGGTTTCTTTTATTTTTAGTAACATGATCTCTGATTCTTTCTGGGGTTCTTCCATAATTTTAGTCTTTTGATCTCCTTCAGAGTTTGCTTGTTCCATATTCAGTTTTTCAAGTCTAGCTATCATTCTAGGGCAATCCAATACTTCATGGTCCATAGATTTACAACAGAGGCAGCTAGGGTTTCTCCCAGGGTATTCCTTAGCAAGATGTCCTGGTCTTCTGCAATTGTAACAAAGAGTTAATCCTCTCTTTCTCATCCATGATCCCCAACTCTTCCTGTACTGCACGCTAGGATCATGATGACTAGCCTGCAAAAGTTTCTTTCTAGGATATTGCATCCATTGGTTAGTCCAAAAATTCTTTCTATGCATAGGTATAACATATCTTTCATTAGACCTATCAGACCTATTCATATCAAACTTTCTTTTATCTAACAATGCTCTAGTTTTCAGGCTAGGACAAAATTTATCAAGCGAACCAAAATTCATGCTTCATAAAAAAAACATTTCCACTTATCTTACCTATATAGAGCACAAATCTTTCAGATCTAAAACTTGAACTATTCTTACCTTTACTAGAGGCTAGAGCTTACAGATCTTACCTCTTTTCTATGGAAATTTCTACTTTTACCTTTGTTAGAGCATAAAGTGTTCAGATCTCACTTTGTTTCTTTAGTATCAACCTCTTTCTTGCAGATATGACCTCTTTCCTTCAGCTCTGACCTTTCTTTCTCGGCACAAAGATTCGTAGGCCAAGTAGAATACTGCACACTAGGGCAACAGATCTACGCACAGAACTTATTTATCACATATATTTTTCTTCTTTAGTTCCCAACAATCACAATTCTGGTCCTGACAACAGAACCATTTGTTGGCACAGGGGTAGACCCAGGGTTCAATGCTCAAGAGCACACCAACAAAACCCTAAGTACCGGCCCTTTCGACAACACCTACGAAGCAGATGAATTCTCACCTGAGGTAGAGGCAGGGGTGGTTGCAGGACTCAGATGTCTACAACCTTAGTTGGGACACCGATATGTGATTATATATTTTACAGAGAACTTAGCATAGATCATTCATCAATATTTAACCCTTATGGTATTTCACATATAGCATAGAGCATCACAGTGAATACTTAGACTAAAGATGATTCAGTACATAGCCACAAAAATATAGATTAGATTCAGTAGATCAAGCACTAAGCATCTTATATATTAGATCTAACATTCATTCATATATCATAAGAACAGAGCATAACTAGATCTATTTAATCACAACAAGCACTTAGTCAAGAAGGAGATAAACACATTAGGTCGAAGCACAAAGCACAATACACAAAGTTACCATGGTTCACCCCCACCCCGGGGCTACGTCCACAAAGTCTTCTTCTTTATATTATCTTGGTCAAGCGGTTACAACACAAAGATTCAGTGCCCCTTACTTCGCACAGGACAAAAGATCTGCACAACTCGCTAGATCATTCTTCCTTGCACTTCATCACAAAACTACAACAACTTGCACTGAGCTTTCCAATCCCCTTACAATCATGCATAGAGCACTTGCAATATATGTCTGATCACACAGATCCAACTACTAGCACTAAGCTTTTAGCTATACATCACATAGATGCACTACTACTCTATACTTACATTGCCTAAGTATCTATTTATAGATTACAAAATGGGCCTAAGTGTGGGTAAACCCACAGGCCGACATCCCTTTCCCTTTACATTAACCCAAAACCCTAAAAGGGACCCAAAAATAGGTCTTGCTTCCCTAATTTCTGCTTCGCGTTGCGCTCCATCTTTGGCAAGCTATCGCAGTCCCAAAAATGGTCAAATATGACCAAGTATTCTTTAAAACTTGGTCAAGGGCCAACATATACCATAGGCCATAGTTCATTGTTTCTTTCAAATATATGAATATTCTTTTGGCAGCTAGTTAATGACTTTGTTTGGGTGCTGCTTGATACCTTCCTACTATTCCAACAACATGCATTATGTTTGGACGGGATGCTGTGATATACAATACGCTGCCTATCATTGACGTATATGAACTTTGATAAACATTAGGTGAGTCATCATCCTTTCTTAATTTTCATCCAGTAACCATAGGTGTGCCCACAGGTTTAGAATCTTCCATTTGAAACCTTTTCAACATTTCTCTTAGATATTTTTCTTGAGAAATAAATATACCTTCAGACTTCTGAGTAATTTGCAGACCAAGAAAAAATGACAGTTCCCCTATCATAGACATTTCAAACTCATACTCCATGGAAGAAGCAAACCATTGTACCGATGAATCATTATTACATCTGAAGATGATGTCATCTACATAGACCAACATGATGAGTAATTCATTACCCTCTGTTTTGATATATAGAGTGTTGTCAACTGTTCCTCTTTTGAACTCTTTGTCTTGGAGATACTTATCCAGTCTATAATACCAGGCACGAGGAGCTTGTTTTAACCCATATAAGGCTTTCTTCAACTTGCATACTAGGTCAGGATTATCTGTCAGTTCGAAACTCTCTAGTTGTTCCATATAAACTTCTTCTTTTAAATCTCCATTTAGAAATGCTGACTTGACATCCATTTGATAAACTTTAAACCTTTTATGACAAGCATAGGCAAGAAATATTATGATCTCTTATAGTCTTGCTATTGGCACAAATGTTTCATTAAAATCCAGTCCTTCTATTTGAGCATAGCCCTTACAGACCAATCTTGCTTTGTTTCTGACAACTTGTCCCTTCTCATTCATTTTGTTCTTAAAGATCCATTTGGAACCAATGATATTTTTACCTTCAGGTCTAGGAACCATCTCCCACGTATTGTTTTTCTCAATCTGATCAAGTTCATCATTCATGGCTTGAACCTAATGGTCATCTTTTCTAGCTTCATTTTTCCAGCATGGATATGAAGGCTATATGTGATTGTTCGATTTTTTTGATTATCTTTATCTTGGTTTGTACACCTTTGTCTTTTTCACCAATTCTATGATTTGCAGGATGATTTTTTTGAGTGATTATGGAGGAGGAATTTGATGCTATCTGCTGATTTGAGTCTGTCTGAATATTTGCATCTTCATC
>SNQJ01S0106724.1:29822-48394 GCA_010110895.2 Picea sitchensis | reverse complement strand
AAAACCCTAGATATTCTAAGTATGGTCGCCAATTCTGTTGTGGGTGGGAAATCCCTCCTACGGACTAGCATTAAGGGTTTTATCATGCATGCATAAATGACCTAAAGTATCCTACTTCTTACCAACATCCCAATCATAGACCCCATTATCCATATGCAAATACAAGGTTAAAAAGATCAAGTTACTGTACCTTAATTTCTATGTTTGATGTCGATCCCTTTAATGCTTGGTCGCTCCTTGACTACAACTCTCCTCCCAATTCTGACCTGCATTCATAAAATACAAACAAAGAACTCCACATGCATATGATCCATAAACTAATGGGTTAGAGATTCTATCAAAATAAAATCAAATTTAAATATTGACAATCTCATATGGCGGGAAGAGAAAAGTACTTATTTTATTAATCTCACAAGAGTAACCTTACAATAGTGAGATTGGCCACTGCTCCTCGAATCTGGTCCTGGGCTCCTCTTCAATTATGCTCCAACTGCTTCTGTATATGATTCTCTTCACATAATAGTTGCAAAAGGTTAGGGCAAGGAGAATACTAAATTAGGTATAGTTTCTTTGCTATGATTTTCCTCCTTCCAAATGAGACCCCTACACCTTCTTTTATAGGATAGAAAGGGCTAGGTATTTGGTCGAGTGACCAGCTATGGGCAGTCAAACAGTTTAGTTAACTTACCCAAAACTGTGTGTTCCATCTGCAAATTTCCATTTTTCATGCTTTTTAGGTATATGTGGGCTATAGTGGGTTAGCCAGCGTACACACGCGTGCAGTAGTGGAGCAGGGCCCGTATGCCTTCAAAAAGGGTGTTTTTTAAGAAGTTATTCAGTAGTGCCTTGGCAAAGAAGGAAAATCAGATGGCCTGATGCCAGGTAAGCATGTCTGGTGCAAATTAGGGTTATAACATATACCCAAGATTAACTCCTAGTTACCATCAATTTGATTAGTACACTTGTTCTAGGAGCTTCTAGAATAATTGACTTCTTTGACCTTCTAGGGGCTTCTAAATAATTCATGAGGGTTCTACAACTTCATATGGCCATAAATATCTAACCGTGAAGATTTATGTGACGTTCCACATATCATCGGAAATGGTATGACATGTACTATCCATTTAGAATAATCTTACCTGCAAATATATTAAACTTCATACAATTATACATCAATCAAACTAAAATCCCTTAATCATATTGTTGGGGCTACCATAATTTGCTACTAGACTTGCTTCAAGGGTTTCCATAAATGACAACCAACCCAATTAATCAACAATATCACCCTTTGTCATTGATGGAAGCACTCTCATGCAATACTGAAGTCATATCTCTCATGCTCCCCCTGTGACTATCAGTCCCCCTAGAACCATGCCTTTGTTCTCTCTCTCCAAAAATCTAACTCTCTATCCTGCATCTAATAAATATCTTCCCCTTTGACATCAATGTCAAAGATAACTTCCCATTTGAGGCTGCTCCCCCTAACTGAACTGTCCTTAGGGATTCTCCCCTTGACTGAACTCTTCCTGAAACTGCTCCCCCAACCTGATCTGTTCTCTTTATGGTGCTTCTTCATGTAAATCTAAGACATATAAGATAAGCATTCAAAAAAAATCATTTGGGAGGGAAAATTACTCTGAGTCTCTAGCGAACATACTCAAAGGATTCCCTTGGAAGCGGTTTTCTGAAGATATCTGCAACCTGTTCCTTTGTCCCCACATATTCAACTTTTATGTTCTTTTCTGCAACCTGTTACCATAGAGAGTGATACTTGATTGGAATGTGCTTCGTCTTGGAGTGCATCATTGGATTCTTTGAGATACTGATAGCGCTTGTATTATCACAATATATAGGAATGGGTTCATCATACTCAACCTGTATATTTGTCAAAGTTTGTTTCATCCATAGAACCTGTGTACAACATGATGTTGCTGCAATATACTTTGCTTCAACTGTAGACAATGATATTGATGACTCTTTCTTTCTTAGCTAAGATACCAAACACTCACCCAAGTATAATGACACTCCACTGATGCTTCGTCGGTCATCAATGCAACCTTCCCAATATGCATCTGTGTAGGCAATAAGTGATAGATCCTTTCCTTTTGGATACCATAATCCAAACACTTATGTTCCCTTGAGATATCTGAAAATCCTCTTCACTACTAATACATGTGATTCCTTTGGTGTTTCTTGAAATTGTGCCCCCTGTCCAACTACCTGCATTACATCTGGTCTAAATGTTGTCACATATAGTAAGCTACCAATCATTGATGTGTACTGCTTCTGGTCGTTAGACTTTGAATCATCATCTTTTCTCAACTTGGAACTGGTTTGCATAGGAGTGGTAAACGGTTTGAAATAAAAATTCCTTGGTTGCTTTGACGTATCTGAAGACCCAGAAAGAAGGATAGTTCTCCAAGTAATGACATTTCAAATTCATTCTGCATATCCTTTTCAAATTTATGGCTTAACGTGTCATCATCACTTCCAAAAATAATATCATCAACATAAAATTCAATTAATAAAATACTATTTTGATTTACCTTGATGTAGAGATTGTTTTCTGCACTTCCTTTTCTGAACCCTGCCTGCTATAGATATTTATCCAGTTTAGAGTACCATGCTATGGGAGCCTTTTTTACACCATACAAAGCCTTCTTCAACCTACACACATAATCTTCATTCTATGACAGTTGAAATCCTTCTGGTTGTTCAATGCAGACTTCCTCTTCAAGTTCCCCATTCAGAAAGACCAATTTTACATCCATCTCATACACTTCAATATTCTTGGAGCATGCATAAGATAAGATTAATCAGATTGCTTACATTCTGGAAACTAGGGAAAACGTCTATTCAAAGTCGATCCATTCAACCTGTGCGTATCCATTACATACCAATATAGATTTGTTCCTTGTAACCTGTCCATCTTCATTCAATTTATTTCTAAAAACCTATTTTGTGCCAATCACATTCTTATACCTTGGTTTTGGAACCAATTCCCAAGTGTCATTCTTCTCTATTTGATCCAATTTTTCATTCATGGCCTTTTTCTAGAATTCATCCTTTCTAGCCTCTTCAAAACTATTTGGTTAAATTGTATATGAGAGTGCTAGGTGTAGTTGTTCTGGTGAATGAATTCTTCTTCTAGTCTCAACTCCTGCATCCTTGTTTCCGATAATTTGATATGAAGGATGATTCTTATGTACCTGTTTTCTAAGTGTCTTTGGAGGCACTTGCTGAAATTTCTCTTCTACTTCTGTCTGATCTTACTCATCTTCCCCTTCTACTTCTTCTTCATCATTTGCTTCTTCTTCGTAAAACTGTTCCATTGATTCCTTTTCTTCTTCCTTTAATTTTCTTCCACCCGTTTTATCAACTGTTACATTGATGCTTTCCACAACTTTTTTCAGATTTAGATTGTAACACTTGTATTCTTTCCATGTGCTTGAGTAACCGACAAGTACGCATTTGTCCACATGAGAGTTAAACTTTCCTATTCTTCCATCTTCTGTTTTGATGTAGCATTTGCTTCCGAACACTCTGAAGTGATTCACATTTGCTGGTCTTCCTTTTCATAGCTCATAGGGATTTTTGTCACTGTTGTTTCCGAGAATTACTTTGTTTTGAATGTGAACTATTGTATGCACTGCATGTGTCCAAGATAAATCTTTCAATTTAGAATCCATTAACATTGTTCGAGCCATTTCCTATACTGTCATGTTCTTTCTTTCAACAACTCCATTCTGTTGAGGTGTCCTAGCAACGAAGAATTATCATTTTATTCTATGCTTGCTGCATAAATCCATAAATTCCTTTGAATTAAACTCTCCTCCATTATCAGATCTCAAAAATTTGATTTTTGAATCCATTTCATTTTCAACCATTTCCCTGTAAACCTTGAAGTTTTCAAATGATTCTGACTTATACCTGAGAAAGAAAACTGCAGTCATTCTTGTATAATCATCAAGTAATAACATAAAATATTTCTCACCTTTTAAACCCTTTTTTCTAATTGGTCCAACTAGATCAGTGTGCACAATTTCTAGTGGTGTTTTCGTTGAGTATTCCATTAATTTGAACCCGATCTTTGTTTGATTTCCTCATTGACAATGCTTGCATAATGTGTTGGTTGGTTTCGTGATCTGGGGAATTTCTCTGACTACTTCCTTTTTTATGACTTTGACGAGGTTATAGAAGTTTATGTGACCTATTCTTTTGTGCATAGCCAACCTTCATTTTCCTTTCCTAGACGTCACTTTTCATTTCCAATTTCACTTAATACATATATGTTGCTTGAAGTTCTTGCAACCGTTGCAATCAATTTTCCTGAATTTTCTTTTCTTATCTAATCAAATGTAAGTTTATGAACTTGGTCACACATTTGACTTACACTTAGAAGATTATGTTTGATATCTTTCACTAGTAGAACATTTTCTTCCTTGGTATTCTTGTTTCCAATTATAACTATGCCTTTTCCAATGATTCTAGCTGAGTCATCATTTCCAAAAGATATTGATCCAATGTAAGAAATGATCCGGATTTTATGAGCTAGAACCTAGTTACAGGCCATTAATAGCTGACGTTGTGCACTCTCTCATTCGTCTCGTACCAATAGAATTTAGGGGAACTTTAAAGGTCTATCATGCACGACCCACTGAGATGAAGTTATTTACTTCTTCCCAATGTAGTGTTGATATTGCTTCCAACCCAAAATTGTGATTTGTAAATAATTTCCCACCTTTGGATTGGGCTTGTCATATGCTTATAAAACATTCATGTGAAAATGATATTTGAAAATATTTGGGCATATAGATTTGTGTCCTTATGTACACAAGGCGACAACTTAGGTGACAATGTGGGTTGTAAAAGGTTGAATTTCACATCTAAGATAAAATGAACATATTGGTCTTATTTGAAGGGAAGGGCTCTACTTGAGCTAAGATTTTTCAGTCATGTGACATTTAAATGATTCATCGAGTTTATTGTTAATGGTGGTGTATTGGTTGTTTGAAGTTCCATTGAAGTAATTTATAATCTTGAATCCTTGTGCATTTGGACTCGAAAATGAAACGTAGGATGCATATAAAAACAAAAAACATATTGATCCATCAAAGTATAACTTGTAAACACATGTTTTTTAATGCTTATTCAGTCAGTTAAAACATTTAAATGATTCATGAAGTTTCTTATTAATGGTGGTGGATTGATTGTTTAAAATTCCATTGAAGCACTTTATTCTCTTGAATAATTCTTCACTCGAGACTTGGGAGTGTAACTTAGGATGCATTGAAAAACAAAAAACATATGATCATGAAGGTTTAACTTGTAAACCCATGTTTCATTAAAAATCAAAGAAGCTTCCATTAAATCGACCTGGTTAGAA
The DNA here is from genome assembly GCA_010110895.2 of Picea sitchensis. Taxonomy (NCBI): domain Eukaryota; kingdom Viridiplantae; phylum Streptophyta; class Pinopsida; order Pinales; family Pinaceae; genus Picea; species Picea sitchensis. The sequence goes on along the minus strand of SNQJ01S0106724.1, from coordinate 43,008 downwards.
CATATACAAATAAATAAGATTAGATCTGCAAGGTTTAATTTGTACATACATCTTTTATTTTTAAAAAAAATATTAAATTAAATCCACATGGTTATGGACATGTACAAATAAATTATGTTAGAACTTCAACAAGGCGGCTGCAACCCCCTATGTTCTCTGGCTACAACCACCTATGTTCACTGTATACTCATCAACCAATCTGATCTGATCACATATACCTCAAACACTATACCACAAGTATGTACCTCAAACCATGTGCTAGAACCTCACTGTTATACAACCTTTATCTGTACCAATAACTTCAACAACATACCTCAACCAAAATACCTCAAACATGAACCAATACTAAACTTCAACAGATCTGCTTCAGATAAACTCTACAAAAATACCTAAACTTCCAAGAGGGCATCCAACAGACTTACAAGGAAAACCCTCAACTAGATTCATAAATTCAACACTACACATATGAAAACCATACCCTTTTCTTCTTGTAGCATTATGCTGCCGTGGTTTTTCTGTTGCAGTTTTTCTACAACACTTTTCTTGCTGCGATTTTCTTGCCGCACTTTTTCTGCAGTGATTTTCCTGCCGCACTTTTCTTGCTACATTTTTTCTGCCGCAGTTTTCCTATCACGATTTTTCTACCGCACTTTTCTTGCCGCACTTTTTTGTCGCATTTTTCCCTATCAATAATACCTGCCGAAATAAATTTTCACAAAACAGATATTCAATGATATTCAATAGGTACTAATGGGATAACCTTTCTCTCTTATTTATACTTCCATGTAGCTTCCTCAAGGGGTTACCTTCTAACCAACTTAACCCACTTTCCTTATTTTAGGGCTAACCCACTTCTAACCACTTGTCCACTTCTAACTCACTTCGCTACAAATAGTAAATTCTCAACTTCTAGTTGCAACTAAATTATTATTTAATTAATTTCTTTTGCAACCACTTTGCCTTATCCATAAATAGTAAACTCACCACTTCTTGTTGCAACCATTTAAATAWTTTCTCTTTGCGACCACTTTGACTACTTTATTATTTAAACAATTTATCTTTACTCACAAATTCTCGTTGCAACTAACTTTTCTATAATTAGTCAATTMATAACTTATTTTACCTCAACTAACTTCTTTTTGCAACCACTTTATTATTTAATTTATTTCTTGATGAAACAACTATACTCATGATTAACTCCTAGTTACCATCAATTTGAGTAGTACACTTGTTCTAGGAGCTTCTAGAATAAWTGACTTCTTTGACCTTTTAGGGGCTTCTAAATAACTCATGAGGGTTCTCCAACTTCATATGGCCATAAATCTCTAACCGTGAAGAGTTATGTGATGTTTCACATATCACCAGAAATGGTATGACATGTACCGTCCATCTAGAATAATCTTACCTACAAATATATTAAACTTCATACCATTATAAATCAATCAAACTGAAGTCCCTTAATCATACTGTTAGGGCTACCATAATTTTCTACCAGATTTGCTTCAAGGGTTTCCATCAATGACAACCAACACAATTAATCAACAATACCCCCCTTTGGCATTGATAGAAACAATATGATGTAATACTGAAGTCATATCGCTCATGCTCCCCCCGTTACCATCCGTCCCCCTGGAATCATGCCTTTGTGCTCTCTCTCCAAACATCTAACTCTCTATCCGGTATCTGATAAATATATTTCCCTTTGACATCCATGGAAAACATAACTTCCCGTCCAGGTCTGCTCCCCCTAATTGAATAGTCCTTGGGGCTTCTCCCCTTGACTGAAATCTTCCTGAAACTTCTCCCCCAACCTAAACTGTTCTCTTTATGGCACTTCTTCATGTAAATATAAGACATATAAGATAAGCATTCAAAAACATTCATTTGGGAGTGGAAATTACTCCGAGTCTTTAGTGAAGATACTCAAAGGCTTCCCTTGGAAGTGGTTTTGTGAAAATATCTGCAACCTATTCCTTTGTCCCCACATATTTAAATTTGATGTTCTTCTCTGCAACCTGTTCCCATAGAAAGTGATACTTGATTGGAATGTGCTTCGTCTTGGAGTGCATCACTGGATTATTTGAGATACTAATAATGCTTGTATTATCACAATATATAGGAATGGGCTTATCATAATCAACCTACATATTTTTCAAAGTTTTTTTCATCCATAGAATGTGTGTACAACATGATGTTGCTGAAATATACTCTGCTTCAACTATAGATAATGATATTGATGTCTGTTTCTTTCTTAGCCAAGATACCAAACACTCACCCAAGTAGAATGACACTCCATTGGTGCTTCATCGGTCATCAATGCAACCTGCCCAATCTGCATCTGTGTAGGCAATAAGTGATAGATCTTTTCCTTTTGGATACCATAATCCAAACTCTTATGTTCCCTTGAGATATCTGAAAATCCTCTTCACTAATAAGACATGTGATTCCTTTGGTGCTGCTTGAAATTGTGCCACCTATCCAACTTTCTGCATTAAATTTGGTCTAAATGTTGTCACATATAGTAAGCTACCAATCATTGACGTGTACTGCCTATGGTCTGTAGACTTTGAATCATCATCTTTTCTCAACTTGCAACTGGTTTTCATAGGAGTGTTAACCGGTTTGAAATATTCCATTTCGAACCTCTTTAGCATTTCTCTGATATACTTAGTTTGAGAAATAAAAATGACTTGGTTTCTTTGACATATCTGAAGACTGAGAAAGAAGGATAGTTCTCCAAGTAATGACATTTCAAATTCATTTTGCATATCCTTTGCAAATTTATGGCTTAACGTGTCGTCATCACTTCCAAAAATAATATCATCAACGCAAACTTCAATTAATAAAATACTATTTTGAGTTACCTTGATGTAGAGGTTGTTGTCTGCACTTCCTTTTCTGAACCCTGCTTGCTGTAGATATTTATCCAGTCTGGATTACCATGCTATGGGAGCCTATTTTTGAATATACAAAGTCTTCTTCAACCTACACACATAATCTTCATTCTCTGACAGCTGAAATCCTTCTGGTTGTTCAATGTAGACTTCTTCTTCAAGTTCCCCATTTAGAAAGACTGATTTTACATACATCTGATACACTTTAATATTCTTGGAGCATGCATATGCTAAGATTAATCAGATTTCTTACATTCTGAAAACTGGGGAAAATGTCTTTTCAAATAGGATCCCTTCAACCTATGTGTATCCTTTACATACCAATACAACTTTGTTCCTTGTAACTTGTCCATCTTCATTCAATTTATTTCTGAAAACTTATTTTGTGCCAATCACATTCTTATACCTTGGTTTTGGAACCAATTCCCAAGTGTCATTCTTCTCTATTTGATCCAATTCTTCATTCATAGCCTTTTTCTAGAATTCATCCTTTCTAGCCTCTTCAAAACCGTTTGGTTCAATTGTAGATAAGAGTGCTAGGTGTAGTTGTTCTGGTGAATGAATTCTTCTTCTAGTCTGAACTCCTGCATCCTTGTTTCCGATAATTTGATATGAAGGATGATTCTTCTGTACTTGTTTGCTAAGTGTCTTTGGAGGCACTTGCTGAACTTTCTCTTCTACTTCTGTCTGATCTTATTCGTCTTCCCCTTCTACTTCTTCTTCATCATTTACTTCTTCTTCGTAAAAATGTTTCATTGATTCCTTTTCTTCTTCCTTTAATTTTTGTCCACCTATTTTATCAACTATTACATTGATGCTTTCCACAACTTTGCTGAGATTTAGATTGTAACACTTTTATGCTTTCCATGTACTTGATTAACTGACAAGTAATCCTTTGTCCACACGAGAGTGAAACTTTCCTATTCTGCCATCTTCTCTTTTGATGGAGCATTTGCTTCCAAACACTCTGAAGTGCTTCACATTTGTTGGTCTTCATTTCCATAGCTCGTAGGGATTTTTTTCACTGTTGTTTCTGAGCATTACTTTGTTTTGAATGTGAACTACTATATGCACTGCATGTGTCCAAGATAAATATTTCAATTTTGAATCCATTAACATTGTTTGAGCCATTTCCTATACTGCCAGGTTCTTTCTTTCAACAACTCCATTCTGTTGAGGTGTCCTAACAACGAAGAATTGCCTTTTTATTCTATGCTTGCTGTAGAAACCTTAAATTCATTTGAAGTAAAATCTCCTCCATTATCAGATCTCAAACATTTGATTTTTGAATCCAATTCATTTTCAATCATTTCCATGTAAACCTTGAAGTTTTCAAATGCTTCTGACTTATTCCTGAGAAAGAAAACTGCAGTCATTCTTTTATAATCATCAACTAATAACATAAAATATTTCTCACATTTTAAACCCTTTGTTCTAATTGGTCCAACTAGATCAATATGCACAATTTCCAGTGGTGTTTTCATTGAGTATTCCTTTGATTTGAACCTGATGTTTGTTTGCTTTCCTCATTGACAATGCTTGCATAATGTGTTGGTTGTTTCATGATCTGGGGCATTTCTCTGACTTCTTCCTTTTTGATGACTTTGAAGAGGTTATTGAAGTTTATGTGACCCATTATTTTGTGCCATAGATGACCTTCATCTTCCTTTCCTAGACGACACTTTTCATTTCCAATTTCACTTAGTACATATATGTTGCTTGAAGTTCTTGCAGCCGTTGCAATCAATTTTCCTGAACCTTCTTTTTTTTATCTCTCACTTTTGTGAATCGAATGTATGTTTATGACCTTGGTAACACATTTTACTTACACTTAAAATATTATGTTTGATATCTTTCACTAGTAGAACATTTTCTTCCTTGGTATTCTTGTTTCCAATTCTAACTATGCCTTTTCCAATGATTCTAGTTGAGTCATCATTTCCAAAAGAGATTGATCCAATGTAAGAAATGATCCAGATTTTATGAGAATAATGAAATGAATACAGATTATTAACAGGTGCTTAACACAAAATAATAAAGATACAATAAAACTGGTTTTCTATTCAATAAGGAAATAAGCTGAAACTGTAAAATGCAGTGGAAAAAAAGCTTGCTGGAATGATGGCAGCTTATCTCTAAGAAGAGATGTGAAGGTTGCACTCATTCACAAGAAGATGATTACAATGAGGCTCTGAAGTCCTTTTTACAATAAACGGGAATGCCAAAAACCCTAGACATCTGAAAACCTAACCCTAGGAGATGAAGCGCCAAAAGTCATGTGGGCCCCATTTGGGTAAGTTAGTACATCAACTTCCCGGGGTCGTAACTTTTGCATACGATCTCCGTTTTAGGTGCATTATAGCCCGTTGGAAAGGTATTGTCGAGGAGATTAATTTTGGGGGAAACATCAAAGGGACATATATGTTTCTCCCTATTTTCCAAAAAAACTTCGTTTAGGGCCTCAAAACGACTCCGAAAGTTTCATGTCTCAAAAAACTGCTAAAAATAGTAAATTACCAAAATTGCCAGAAAACTGTTTTGAGAAAGGCTGAAAAGGTGGGTGGCCACCGATATCCACCTGGATCAATCCTCGCTCCTTAGGATGAAATGGTATCCATTGCGTTGACTTCCCCCATCATATGAAGAAATTTCTGCTAAATTTGGCCCCGGGTGAGCCACTTGCCTTGGTGCAGGAGCTGCCCTACTTTGACGACTTGATAAAGATGGATCCTTTGCTGTCGTGTTCCCTTGATATGTGTATCCACAATCTGATCACTGAATTCCTATTGTATGCAGTCGGGGTTGAGATTTGTTGGTGTTAGTTGTTCTGCTACTTCTGAGGCGTCCAATAATGGTGGGAAATAAGAGTGAAGGAGATTCACGTTGAACACTGGGTGCAGGCCAAGGAAAGGAGGAAGGTTGAGCTCAAAAGAATTATCCCCCATGACCTTGGTGATGGTGTATGACCCATAACGGAGTGGGCGAAGCTTTCAATGGGGTTCTGTAAGGCATTCTTTCTGCAAGTGTAACCAAAATTTTCTGCCCACCAGAAACTTATGTGGCACCCGCTGTTGATCATGGCACTGCTTGTACTTGTTATTGGACTTTTGTAGGATATCCTGAACCTGTTGGAGGATATGATGGATCCGCTCAATGAACTGGGTGGCTTTGTCAGCTTCAGTTGGAGCAGGAGATGAGTCGATCGAGGTGACCGCAAGGGGAAGTGAAACATCTATGGGACCCAATGGTTGGAATCCCAATCCCACCTGAAGGGGGATGTGGCTGGTTGAGCTATGCAGGGCTCGGTTGTAGCTATGATGGACATAGGGAAGGCTCTCATCCCATGTGCAAGGGTTCTTGGAATTATACATGCGAAGGATATGTACAATCATTCGATTTATGACCTCAGTTTGGCCGTATGTCTAGGAGTGGAAGGCCATGGATTTGGTGAGCTTGGTGTCCAACAATGACTAGAGACTAGACTAGAATGTGCTGAGAAATTGACTATCTCGATATGAGACAATGGTTTGTGGTATTCCAAAATGTACCTAGATTCATTCAAAGAAGATCTTAGCAGTGGCCTATGTTGTGATGCTCTTCTTGCAGGAAACCATAATCGCCATCTTAGAAAAGCGATCAACAACCACAAAAACATAGTAATTTCCCCGCTTAGTGGATGGGAGGCCTGACATGTAGTCCATTGAGATGGATTCCCATGGCCTGTCAGGAGTAGGAAGAGGGTTGTATAGACCCTCTTTCTTAGTGGTCAGTTTGGCAATAACACAGGTAGTGAAGGACCTGATATACTTGCTGACCTCCTATCAAAGTTTCATTCAGTAGAAATGTTTCTATAGCATCGCCACTGTATTTTTGACGCCGAAGTGTCCTGCCACTCGACTGTAGTGGGCTTCCCAGATCAGCTTTGCTCGCTCGCTTGATGGAACACATATATGGCCTAGAGAACACAACAACCCATCCTGAAGATGGGAATCATTGACAACTGTGTTTTCACCCAATATTTGGTAGGTGGTGGCGAAGTCTAGGTCTGTCTCATAGAATTGGGGCCATCCAGATATATCATGGCCGCAAGAGTCTAACACCGTGGTGAGTTCCACGACTGTCTATCTGCTGAGGTAATCAATGACATGGTTGGTTATTTCTATTTTATACTTGATGTTGAGGTGGAATTGCTGCAAGTATGTGGACCACTTTTGATGGCGGTCATTCTACAATTTTCCTTGTGTCTGAATGAATTGCAGTGGCTTATGATCAGTGTGGATGACTGTCTCCTTCCCAAGAATGTAATGTCTCCACTGGCGACATGCTTTCACAATGGAGTAAATTTCTTTTTCATCAGTAGGGTACTTATAGACAACATCTGATAGTGTCTCACTATGATAGGCCACGGGGTGGCCGTGATGAGTGAGAACGACATCCACAACATAGTCTGAAGCATCTGTCTCGATCTCAAAGGGATGTTGCAGGTCTAGTAGTGAAAGTACTGGGGATGAGCACAAGCGCTGCTTCAAATCATTGAACGCTTGTTGTTGGAACCGAACCCACACAAATTTCCCCTTACCACCACCCCTAGTTATTTGGATGAGGGCCCATGCAATATGGAAAATCCCAACACGAACCTGTGGTATAAATTGGCAAGGCCCAAGAAGCTCCGAAGCTTAGTGAGTGTGGTTGGGGAGGGCCAATCACATATGACTTGGATCTTGGTTGGATCCACATGTACGCCATGTTGATCAATGATTTAGCCTAGGTAATGGACCCTGTCCATGCTGAAGGAGCATTTTTCCAAGTTGGCGTATAGCTTGTGCTGCCGCAGGGTGTGCAAAACCTGCTGAATATGCTGCAAGTGTTTGGCCAAGTATTTCTGTAAATGAGAATGTCATCCAGATACACCACTACAAAAGTATCGGTGAATGGTCACATGATATCGTCCATCATCCTCATGAAAGTGGTTGGAGCATTTGTTAAACCAAAGGGCAAGACCAATGATTCAAAAGGGCCTTCCTTTGACTTGAAGGTGGTCTTCCATACATCTGTCTGTTCTATCAGAACTTGGTGGTAGCTAGATTTCAGATCAATATTACTGAAGTATTTTTCCCTCGTGAGTTGATAAAGGAGGTCATCAATTCGGGGAATCAGGGACCAATTTCTGGCTGTGATTTTATTAAGAGCTCGGTAATCAATGCATAGTCGCCAGGTTCCATCTTTCTTCTGTAACAACATGATTGGGCTCCCGCAAGGTGATGAGATGGGATGGATGTGCCCCTTGTGGAGCAGGTCTTGGATCTGTCGCTTGATCTCCTCATTCTCTAACAAAGAGCGGTGATAGAATGGCCCATTGGGCAGCGATGCGTCGGGGGTCAGATCAATGGGGTGCTTGACTTGGTAGTGTAGAGGTACACTGGTAGGTGAGGAGAAGATATCCGAGTATTCTTCCACGACCTTATCTACTTGCTTCTACAGTGTGGAGAGGTTGGCCATAGAGACCCTGGATGTGGCTGTGATCTTTAGCTCATTCTGAGAGAAAATCATGAAGAAGACAAACTTCCCTGTCTGAGAGATGACCTTCTTGCATTTCTTAGCATAGATCAAGGAAATAACACTAGGTGGGGCTGCCTCGAGTATCCTGTACAATTTTTGGTTCAAAGTAATAATAACACTATGTGGCCTAGACTCATATACAACATGCCATTTCCATAAATAAGGTTGGCCCAAAAGAACATCACAAACTTTGAGAGGAGAAACATCACACAATACCTTGTCTTTGAAGGGCTTGATGCCATACGGAAATCAACATTGTTGGCTGACGTGGAGATCGCTTCCTTGGTGGAGCCATCCAATGGTGTAGGGTTGTGGGTGCAACATTGTCGATAGGGCCAACCTCTTGATGACCTCTGCTGAGATGAGGTTATTCTAGCTATCCCTATCAATGATGAAGTGCAGCAGGGTGCCCTTTACCCACATCTGTGAATGGAAGAGGCTCTCTCCTTCTTATGGCTCATCTAGTTCACTAGGATAGAGCTTGGTGGTAGCAACGATGGCACTGGGTTCTGCGTCAATGATCCATCTTCCCCTTTTTGGTTCTGACTCAGAGTCAGAACCCTCATCTGATTCAGAGGCTTTCACTTTGGACACCAGCGACTGCTTTGAGCGACAATAAACAATGTTATGCCAAGGGATCTTATGGAATTCGCACCACTTCCTGGTGTCTTTCTTTGTCTTTCTGATGTCCTTCTTTTCTTATGGCTTGGACTGGTTGTCTTAATACTATCCATCTTTGCTCTATCCTTTGTTCTATGGGTTGGGGCCTCTTTTTCCTGGATTTCGTTGTGAGGGGTTCCCAGGCCCAAATTGCCGCATCTTTTGTTTGAGCTTATGCTTGATTTTGACGGCATATCAGTAGGCCATGCCCAAGGATGAGATGTACAAAAATTCCATTTCAGTTTGGATGTATCTATGCAGAGCACCATGATACTTGAGCACTAGATGTCGCTTCGAATCGTTGATACCCAGCTTGGTGCGCAAGTTATGGAATATATTTGTGAAATCTGGCACTGCTTGGTCTCTTTCTTGCCGCAATGTGGTCCATTTGGTATACAAGTCATCATAACTTTCGACAGGGTAGTATTGTTCCTTAATAACATCCCTAAAGAATTCCTAGGTGGCCATGACTGTAAATAATGAGGGTTCCTCTATTTCCTTTTGCTCACAGAAAGTTTCCCACCAATCTTTGACACGGGAAATGGCTTTGAGGAGTGCAAAAGTAATCTTTTCTCTATTCGAAAAGTCATGGACATAAAAATACCCTTATAGTATATTTAACCACTTGTCTATAGAATTTGCGTCTATCTGACCTTCAAATATAGGAATATCGAAGTTTATTTGTACCTTGAAGGGGGAGAGACCTCCGCTTGAAGAAGATGCATCGCCTGTTGGTAGATGCCAAAGGATTTGCGTGAAACTATCCATCATCTCCTTCCTCTGGTGCGTGAGGGATTCCTCAAGCAACATTTTGAAAGGATCTCCTATCCCGTAATATTTCTTTTCTCCTACCATGAGAGGTCGCTTGGGCATGTGAGAGATTTTTTCCTCAAGAGAAACAAGCGCGAGACCCAACTCTTTGTACTCCGACCTCATTGGGGACATGCATTAAGATGACAAGGATCAGACCGCTCTGATACCACTGATCCGAATTTTATGAGCAGAAAAAAATGACTATGGATTATTAATAGGTGTTTAACACAAAATAACAAAGATACAATAAAACTGGTTTTCTATTCAATAAGGAAAGAAGCTGAAGCTGTAAAATGCAGCTGAAAACAAGCTTACTGGAGTGGTGGCAGCTTATCTGTGAGAAGAGATGTGATGACTACGCTCATTCAAAATAATATGATTAAAATGAGGCTCTGAAGGAGTTTTTACAATAAACAGGAATTCCCAAAACCCTAGACATCCAAAAACCTAACCCTAGGAGACGAAGTGACAAAAGTCATGTGGGCCCCGTTTGGTTAAGTTAGTATATCAAATTCCCGGGGTCGTAACTTTTGCATATGATCTCCGTTTTAGGTGCATGATAGCCCATTGGAAAGGTATTGTTGAGGAGATTCATTTTGGGGGCAACATAGATGAAAATTACATGTTGCTCCCCGTTTTCCCAAAAAACGTCGTTTAGGGCCTCAAAATGGCTTCAGAAGTTTCATGACCCGAAAAACTGCTAAAAATAGTAAATTACCAAAATTGCCAGAAAACTGTTTTGAGCTAGTTGGAAAAGGTGGGTGGCCACCGATATCCACCTAGATCAAAAAACATGTCTTCATCACTTGTCATGTGTTTTGAACAATCACTGTCAACATACCAACCATGTTTCTTATGCTTAGCTTGTAGAGCGATTGTGCATTCTTCATTGTTATACTGATTCTGCCTTCTTATCCATGTTCTCTTCCAAGGTTCCTGTCTATGACTGTTGTTATTCTGTTGTGATTCTCTAGGAGGCACTGTCATTCTACAATCTTTGACCATGTGTTCAAAGTTGTTGCACTTGTAACATTCCACTTCAATGCTCAATGATTCATACTTGTTGTAGCTTCTTCTCTGTGTTTCACTAGGCCTTCTTGGATAACCATTTTGTGTATGAATTTCAAAGTTGTTTATGTTCCTGCTATTAGATCTGCAATTATATGTCCAAAATTATTGCATGCATAACATAAACCAAAAAATATAGTTTGATACCTGGGATTTGAAGATCTTCTGAAAGGAGTTATTCTTATGAATCCTTCTTCTTCCCGAGGCCTGTTTGTTTCTGACTGTCATTGATTCTATAATCTTAATATTCTCGGTGGAGGAGTGTCCCTGTGATATTCTTTGTAGAAATTCCTATGGCCTCTGACTATTTCTACATAGATTTATGGATATGTTTCTTGATCTGTCATTTTGAAGCTTGATCCCTTTTCTGTCTGATTGTATCCAAGTCTGGACTTTCCATGATTAGGCCTTTGACTGTTGATAATGTCATCCAAAACTTTTTAGATGTTCTTCATATTTTTCTTTTGAAGATCCTTTCTCAATGTAACAATCTTTGCTTCCAAATTTCTAATGATCATGTCTCTTTCTTCTAAATGTTCTTTGAGTGCTTCTTCAATTATTTTATCTTCTTCTATTTGAACCTTCAATTCCATGATCATCTGCTCTAGTTCTTGAGTGTCTTCTTTCTTGTCTAGTTCTTCTTGGAGCTTCTTATTTTTCTTCTTTTCTCTTTTTATAACTTCTATAGCACTCAAAATTTCTTCTTGGTAGTCAACTTCCGCCTCTTCATATTCTTCTTTGATGTATTATTTATCATAATCTTCTATTTCCATGAATATAACTCTTTCTGTCTCACTTTCATTGACTTCATATTCATCTAATGAGGAGTCGTCTTCTTTGGTGCATAAACTTTTCTTGAAGACTTTCTTTTTGGTTCTTTTTCCTTTATATGTTTGTTTGATATTTGAATCAGCTTCATCATTTATTTTCCTTTTCTTATGAGGACATTTTTTAGTAAAATGACCAATACTATCACAATTAAAACAAATCAATGGAAGCTTACCTTTATATCTGTTGCCGGTTCCCTTTTTCAATATTTTGAAAAAGTTGGCCACTTCTTCATCATCTTCTAAGATGTCACTACTACTGCTATATTCTTTTTTATTTTTGCTTTCCCTTTTTCTTTGACCTTTTGGATGCTTTGAATACTGCTTCTTTTATACCTAGATTTCCCTGTTCAATTCTCATTTCATAGGCTGTGAAGATTCCATTTAGTTTATCCATGCTTATTGAGTCTAGATCTGCTCTTTCTTCTAGTGTTGATATTTTAGGAACAAATCTCATAGGAAGAGATCTTAGTACCTTTTGAAGAATTACAGATTCTTCAATTTCTTCTCCCAATCCTATGATTGCATTCACTGTTTCATCAACTCGTAATAAGTAAGATGCAATATTCTCATCTTCCTTCATATTTAGTTGTTCGAATTGACCTCTGTAAGTTTGAAGCTTTGTTGCTTTGACTTTTGAATTTCCTTCATAAATATTTTGAAGTTTGTCCCAAATCTCCTTAGCAGATTTACAATGTATAACTTTGTTATATACCGAATCACAAAGACCATTTAGAAGTGCATTTGTGTCTTTGGAATTATTTAGACTGAGTTTCTTTCCATTTTCATTTGTTGGAGAAACTGTTGGTTCTTTGTATCCATCTACAACTGATTGCCAAACTTCAAATCCCTGTGGCTATACATATGTTTTCATCCTTTTGCTTTAAAATTCATACTTCTTCCCATCAAAATGTGGCATTCCATTTTTATACATACTGTTGCTCTCCGTGATCTACCTTTCAGTGGTTAAACCGATTTCTGAAGGAACTTGCTCTGATACCAATTGTTGGATTACCGAGAGGGGGGTGAATCGATAATATAGTTTTTTAATCCTTTTAACCACAATATGCGAGAGTTATTTATATTTATGATCAATATATCTTTATCATCCAATAATTGTAGATTAAATAAACCATGAACAAATGAACAATCATACACATACACAATACATCAATATTTTTTACGTGGAAACCTAATGCAGGAGAAAACCACAGAATAATTTTTCTTATTTGTCTTTAAGTATTACATTAATTAAAAGCACCAACTTCCTTTGTTTTCCAGTTGCAACTGGAAGGAGGATTCGACCCCCTATTTTCAGTCTACAACCTAAGGGAAGCTCCAACTCCCCAATTCTCTGGTTACATC
>SNQJ01S0106724.1:18265-29812 GCA_010110895.2 Picea sitchensis | reverse complement strand
TATAAAACCTCTATATGTACCAATAACTTCAGCAACATACCTCAACCAAAATCCCTCAAACATGAACCAATACTAAACTTCAGTAGATCTTCCTCAGAGCAACTCTACAACAAGCCCTAAAATGTCAAGATGGAATCCAACAGATTTACAAGGAAAATCCTCAACCAGATTCATAAATTCAACAATACACATATGAAAACCATATCTTTTTATTCTTGTAGCATTTTGCTACCGTGATTTTTCTACCCCGAATCTGTTGCCACAGTTTTTCTGCCGCAGTTTTTCTACCTCGGTTTTTCTATCACAATTTTTCTGCCACACTTTTCCTGTTGTGATTTCCCTGCTGCACTTTTCCTGCCACAATTTTTTAATGCACTTTTCTTGTCGTATTTTTTCTACCACACGTTTTCTGCCGTAGTTTTCCTACCGCAATTTTTCTGCCACACTTTTTCGGCCACACTTTTCTTGCCTCAATGTTTCTGTCACACTTTTCTCTATCAATAATACCTACCCAAATAACCTTTCACAAAATACATATGCAATGATATTCAACAGGTACTAATGAGAGAGTCGTTCTCTCTTATTTATACTTCCATGTAGCTTCCTTAAGGGGTTACCTTCTAACCAACTTAACCCACTTTCCTTATTTTAGTGCTAACCCACTTCTAACCACTTGTCCACTTCTAACCCACTTTGCTACAAATAGTAAATTGTCCACTTCTAGTTGCAACTAAATTATTATTTAATTAATTTCTTTTGCAACCACTTTGACTTATCCATAAATAGTAAACTCACCACTTATTGTTGCAACCACTTTATTACTTAAATAATTTCTCTTTGCAACCAATTTGACTACTTTATTATTTAAATAACTTATCTTTACTCACAACTTGTTGCAACTAACTTTTCTATAATTAGTCAATTCATAAATTCTTTTCCCTTAACTAACTTTTTGTTGCAACCACTTTATTATTTAATTTATTTCTTGATGCAACAACTATACCCATGATTAACTCCTAGTTACCATCAATTTGACTAGTACACGTCTTCTAGGAGCTTCTAGAATAGTTGACTTCTTTGACCTTCTAGAGGCTTCTAGATAACTCATGGGGGTTCTCCAACTTCATATGTCCATAACTCTCTAACCGTGAGGAGTTATGTGACGTTCCACATATCACCGGAAATGGTCTGACATGTATTATCCATCTAGAATATTCTTACCTACAAATATATTAAACTTCATACCATTATACATCAAACAATATGAAGTCTCTTAACCATACTATTGGGGCTACCAGAATTTGCTACTGGACTTGCTTCAAGGGTTGCCATCAATGTTATGGAACTTATCGGTAAATGTAGACATAAAAAGATCTCCCTAGATCCACCTAGATATAGAACAAAATAGAACATGCCATGACGTTTTCCCTAAGCTCTAATAATTGAAATTACTATCAAACAAGAGAAGTGAAACATACCATTTAAATATCTCTTTCTCTTGTCGTTGTCGTCCTAGATTCACTCCATTTCTCATGTGATATTGGATCTGCAAGGGAACACAACCAACCAAAGTGAAATCAATATAGAATATTCAAAGAGAACTCATATATGTGATCAAGGAAACATACAATAAAACGAGATAAGTTTTATGGGAAAGAAACATATCATTGTATCATATTAAAATGAAAATGGAGATTACAACCAAAGCATTGATGTTGCAAGGTCCCCTTCCGATAACCCTTTTCTCCAACATACACACTTGCTCCAATCCTTGAATGAAGAAGATCCACAATGAATTGATGAACTGAAATGAAGCTCTCACGTATGAACTAAAGTAGAATTCCTCATCCAATTCTTAGCATATTCAATAATAATCTTGCTTGAATCAACCTTCATTAACCTTAGCCTTTTCAATGAGAAATCCCTCTTTATATAGGGGAAAGAGAGATAGTTGAATAGATTAGGATGATCCCACCAAATCAAAGAAGTGAGTAGGATCCCAACCATACGGATGCCACCTCATCTTCTAGAATATTCCCTTCTAGAACTTTCGTGAAGTTTGACCTTTTCTTAGCTTCTTGGCATCGTTGCACTCTAGCTGTAGAGCAGCCTATGGAGACGTTCCAAACTAGCTTTAAGGCAGAGGGTGACAACCATGCATAGTCACATCCTACTTATGGTGCAGCCTGCGATGACCCTCCTTAATAAGGTTTTTGATAAGAGAAAGTCAGTCACCTTTCTCATGAAGATAGAATCTTTTGGGAACATGAACACATGTTTGCCAATGGATCATCAAGATGACCAAAATAATGTGTAACATAATGCCCCCCAAAGTATGAGGCTAGAACTCATGACAGCCAAAATGCTTTGTAGAATGTGTGTGTCAGAAACAAAGAGTGCATCAGTCGGGAACCTGCAAACAGTGAAGCATCAACATAATAATATACCATTGTTCGAGGTAGGCATTCCCATACTCAGATTACAAAATGTCAAATGAGTCATGGCCACTGAATATACAACGTGGATCCTTATCAAGGTGAATCAACATARCCATCCAGAATACACTGTGGATCTATTCTCTAAAGAATTCAAAATTCAAACATAGCCACGAGACATAGAAAGTGGATCTTTGTGTCAATACAAATCATGAATACTCCGTCACAACCTGGACCAGGATGGGGTGATCCGGGGTCTTCAATTCCATCACACCTAAGTACRAATCTAACCATGTGATTACATGTGCTGAAGTCRAACATGGTATAAACCAATTGTTGGCACAGGGRYAGACCCAGGGTTCAACACTTCAACAATGCACCAACAAAACCCTAACTACTGACCCTTTTRGAAACACCTGTGAAGCAAATGACTTCTCACCCGAGGTAGAGGCAGGGGTGGTTGTAGGACTCAAGTGTCTGCAACCTAGTTGGGACACAAATMTGTGATTTCAATACTAACAGAGCACTTAGCAGTTAACATTAATCAATATTCACTCTGCAGGAGAAAACCCTAGTTATAGAACAATGCAATATTCAACAAGATCTAATACATCTAAGCACTTAGCATATAGAAATAGATTTGATCTAAAATTCATTCAAATTACCAAGCACTAAGCTATCATATCAGATTCATCTAACAAACATATCACTGCACTAAGCATAAATCACAACAATCACATAACAAGCATAAGCACAAAGCAACCATAACACAGGATATACATGGTTCACCCCAGTGTGGGGCTACATTCACCAACTCTTATCTTATTTATTGTCTTCTTTCAATCTTCTATGAGCATAGAGCCACAAGAACCCACTCCGCATAGGACATGAGATTTGCGCGCACCTTGCCAGATCCTCCTTCCCCGAGCTAGGTTACAACACGAAGCCTTACACAGTCTGTGCACCAAGAACTACAAATGACTTGGACTTAGCTCTGTAAGTTTCAACATACACTATGCACAAAGCCTCTTACAATCACTTGCACTTAGCATAACTTACCACTGACTGACTGACTGACTCCTTCTTACATCACCTATCCTTCTATTTATACATTACAAAATGGGCCTAAACATGGGTAAACCCATGGGGTGACATCCCATACCCATTACATAAACCCTAAACCCAAAAATTCCCTAAGAAGGGGCCGAGATCCCACGATCTCCACTTCTCTTTGCTCTCTACTTTCGACCAACCTGTCGAAGTCCAAAAATTGGTCAAACATGACCAAGGTTCTCCAAAACTTGGTCAAGGGCCAACAGGCGCCCAACACTCACCTGTGACTCATCCCGAGTCACTCTGATATGGGTAACTCTACCTCAAATGCCTCGAGCTTGGCTCAAGCTTCTTCGACCTATTGCTTCGCTAGAGACTCCTAATTGATGAACTCTTGAATTATCTTCTCCATTACAGGTCCTTCCAAGCATTGTTCCACTATGGTGACCACTTGTTCCAGTTATGCACCTCGTCCTTCAATTTCCTCAAAAGGTATGCAAGCCACATCTTGCACTGGCTGGAGTCGCTGAGTCACTTCCATAACCTTACTCTATATGGCATGGACTTGTTGCTAAACTGTGCATTGTTCCTATGATCATTTCATCCTCTCGACTGTTGGTAGTGGCTTCAACTACGTTTGCACCATCGCTGCTTGCTTCTTGGCCTTATGAAGCTATGACTCCAGTGTCCTTAGTTCAGGGTATTCTGAAAGGCACTCGTAAGTCTGTGCACTTTGACTACTGATCTGTTTACATTCTAAGGACAATTCCTTAATTCTATGGACTGCGATTCTGGCAGTTTCTTCTCTCTGGTCTCACACTTCCTGAAAAATGCTTGGCACTTCTTGTAACTCTAGTTCTGCTATCCTCTGTTGGAGCTGCTGAATGGCTTCGACATGCTTCCCTACTTGTCTTTACACTAGGTCTTATTCCATCAGTTCTAAGCCTGTCACAGAGAGAAGTGCTCTAGTGACTGCTTCTTTAACTCCAATATGCTTTGCGAGCAACTTTTCCTTCTCCTTCTAGATCTACGCTACATCCTCTACAAACTTGGCTTGGATGTTGTGTTTTTCCTGTTGCGCAACTCGACGTATCTCTATGGCTTCCTCTTTTTATTTCTTTAAGGCTTCTGTTGCCTACTCTTTTTCCTCCTGGACACGATGAAGGTGAGATTCAGTCGCATCTACTATTCGGCGTAGTTGGGCAGGCTCATCTCCCAACTCTGTTGCTTCTGATGACAGGGGAATAGTATACACTGTGCGACTGGAGTAGAGGGATTGCTATACCCCTTTAAGATCTGCTTCAACTCTTTCATACATGGTCTCTTGTTTGGCTTCATTGCACTATAAGATGTCTTCTGAGGTATCTGAGAGAATGACGATGATGAAATCTATGTCATCCATAGTTAGCGCAATCTGCATCTGTGGTTTAGTATATTTGGATTTCTTCCACAATGTAGGTTTCATGGGGGAAACCTTTCTTTTCTTAGAGGTCTCAACTTCATCAATAGGATCCCTAGGTGATGTTACTTTGCCTTGTTTCTGCTTGTCTTCTTCTCCTTTGTCCTCTTCTTTATCTACTTCATCATCATCTCCCCTTCCATGTGAGTTGGAAGAAGTCTCTTTGGATGCGTTGTTCAGGTCCTGTACCTCTTCCTTTTTATTCCTTTTGCTACTACTAGGTGCATCATACTCTTCGCAAGTAACCACCGTACTTTTGATGAGGTCGGGGTCAGACAATTCTACTTGGTCGACTGGTATAAGGAACTTTGCAGGACATTCCTTAGTGATTTAGTCCATGTCCTTTGTGAGTTTATAGTAACTCTGCAACTCTTCTTTGTGTTCGTCTCCGTGTGCAGTGATATAAATAAAATGTCTATCTGCGCGGAATTTTACAAATGGTCTGAATCTGTGTAGGATGTTCGACATCATCCGAGGGAAAGATTCAATAGCCCTCTTCAACTACAGGTAGTAGGTGTGGAACACCACGTTTGAATTCCATTGTTTCTCCATATCGTTCGAATACCAGAGCGTGGTGAAATTCACAGCTAAGGGTTATGATGGCTCAAACTTAGGGAAGGTTGCACCTTTCGACATTTTGCAAGAAATGAAAGAAATGAGGATCAACAACCAACTGAAGTGAAACTCGTAGCCCTAATCTTGAGCTTTGCGACAATATTTCTCTAACTGGTTGATGAGGTAGCTCACACAGTTCATTTGTATCCCTTCCACGCATTTTCCTGCAAGGTCAACATCGAACCCTATGACTTGCATGGTTTTGTTCTTCATTACTAGCTTACCAATGATTAACTTGTAGGCTAGGTGCACTGCGCCATTCTGAATGGAGGCTACCTTGTATCCTTGCTTCCCCTTTTCTACATCACCATAGGTATCTTTAATTTTTTGTGCCAGGGCGCGATCTGCAACCTTCTCTAGATAACATTCTTGTGGGTCTGGTCCTTGCATGCTTAGTTCGGTGATCTGATGGATCAATGCTGGATCTACAGTGATGCATTTATCTAGCCATAGATAACCACCATGGAAGAAAGACAATAGGAGTTTAATGCACCTGTTAACCTCCTGATTCCTTCCAAAGTATGGTATCTTCATCACCTTCAGGATAGTGGACCTCGCGATGTCCATAGTCCATGGATGGGGGATGATCTTTGACTTCTTCCCCTTGGTCCTGGTCAAATACTTGTGTTGGGTGAGAATTCCATGGTTCTTGCGATCTCCCAAGTTGAAGTCACTGATATTCAACGTCATGATTTTTACTAACTACAATCCAACTGCATGTATCCCCTTTGGGAGGTACGCAATGATCAAGGTGTAGTCAAAGTCCCTTGGAACACTGTCACGGCTCACCGCGCTAGCTAGAGGTGGGATATAATCAGGTAGGATAGAAGGGATGAGCTTCATATTCGCCAAGTCATCACGATGCTTGGTTCGTTTCTCTATCACAACTTGGGATGGTCCAGATCCACGAGAAGTCGACGGGGATGATTGCACTCCTCTCATCGACGAGGCTTGGACTTTGGTAGATATAACCTTCTCAGCCATGAGGTCAATGAGGATCTCTTCAAAAAATTTATCTACTTCGCTGAAGTCACTCTACATGCACGCTCGAGATCAGGTCAGTGATCAAATACTCAATGTAATAGAATGGGTGGCGAGCTCTCAAATAGGCACATCATGAAATCAACTAGTTCTCTGTGGTCTCGAATAATCACTGTTTGAAAAAGTGTTCTCGGTGCAATGCACAACAGGATAAATAGACAATGTTATAAAAGACTCCTCCAATGGGCAGGAACGCCTCAATCAATGCAATTCCATCCGTTATGATGTCATCCCAATGGTCTAATGGTGATATTTCTCGCCATAACTGCGGTTTGAGCCATTCTGGAGCATCGGGCAAATGGTCAGGATGCCTCCAATGCTCATATTGCTTCGCTGTGGCAAAGTGACAATATTTGATGTTTTGATATCCGACGAATTTCCATTTCTGCAAACCTTCCTTCTGTGAAGTCCTCCCTAGAGCTTCCTGTAATTTTTCTAGCTTTGCTTTCTTCTTGCTGAGCTTTCTAGCCTTCTTTCTTGTAATCTGAGTCACTGGTTTCCTCTTTCCATTATTGTTCTTATCTCCTCTTGGCATAGTAACTTCTCACTATGGAGGGTCTTTCATAGGGTTCGAGGGTAATACTTCTTCTCTTTCTGGGGTAGGTTCTCTACTCTCTTGTACAGACAAATGTTTCAAGTCTTTCTGTGTTATTTCAACTTCAATGCCTTGATTCCTGGTCCTTATTAGCTTCGAATGGTCCTCTTTTTCTTCCAATAAGTGCACTATTATCCTAGCCATGAAATCCCTTAGTTATTTCTTTTTCTTTTCCAGATCCTCCTCTTCTTGTTTCCTTCGTGTCTAATCTTTCTCAATCTAGGTTTTTCCTAGCAGAATAGCAAATGGGGTGTTGTTCTCAACAAACTTAATGATCTTAAATTCTTTTTCTGTCAGAGTTCCATGAGCACTCATAGATGTCTGGGTAAGTCTTCCACATAGGGTTATCATATTTCCTCTAAATAATCCTATTCCTCCTAATGAAGGAACCATAGCAGGATTTCCCAAAATTTCCAAAGTTCTTTCTGTCATGATATTCACCTGTGTTTCCTCATCCAGAACACAGTCTATGTCGAAGTCTCCTATTCTTGTTTCTATGCACTCCTTCTCTTTTAATATCTCTTATAAGTTGATATCTTTGTGATCATTCATGGTTTCTTTCATCTGTAATAATACAATCTCTGATTCTTTCTGGGGTTCTGTCATATCCTTAGTTTCTTGGCCTGTCTCATGGTTTTCTTGTCTCATATTCATCTTTTCAAGATTAGCAATCATTCTAGGGAAATCCAAAACTTCACGATCCATAGCTTTGAAACAAAGACAACTAGGAACTCTACCAGAGCATTACTTAGCAAGATGTCTTCTGCAACTATAGCAAAGAGTTAATCCTCTCTTTCTTTTAAATGACCCCCAACCTTTTCTGTACTGCGCGCTAGGATCACAGTAACTAACCCGCAAAAAATTCTTTCTAGGATCTTGAATCCATTTGTTAGTCCAAACATTATTTCTATGCATAGGAATAACATATCTTTCACTATTCTTATCAGATATACTCATATCCAATCTTCTTTCTTCTAAATGTGCCCTATTTTTTAGACTAGGAAAAAATGTATTAGACATACCTAGATCCATTCTTTCAAAACAAAAATTTTCACTTATCTTACCTTTCTCAGAGCACAAAGCTTTAATATCTTACCTCTTTTCTTCGGATCTGATTCCTTTCTTAGCACAGAGATTCACAATCAAGTATAATACTTCGCACTAAAGCAAAAAATCTACGCACATAGCTTTATTTTCTTCATTTCCCAACAATCAGAGTTTCAGGTCCTGACAACAGAACCATTTGTTGGCACAGGGGAAGACCTAGGGTTCAATGCTTCAACAACTTACTAACAAATCCCTAACTACCGACCCTTTTGGCAACACCTGCAAAGCAGATGAAGTCTCACCTGAGGTAGAGGCAGGGGTGGTTTCAGGACTCAAGTGCTTGCAACCTAGTTGGGACAAAGATCTGTGATTTCAATACTAACATAGCACTTAGTGGTTAACATTCATCAATATTCACTCCGTAGGAGAAAACCCTAGCTATAGAAAAACATAGTATTCAACAAGATATAATACATCTAAGCACTTAGCATATATAAATAGATTTGATCTAACATTCATTCACATTACCAAGAACTAAGATATCATATTAGATTCATCTAACAAATAGATCACTGCACTAAACATAAATCACAACAATCACATAACAAGCATAAGCACAAAGAAACCACAACACAGGATATACATGGTTCACCCGAGTGTGGGGCTACATCCACCAACTCTTCTCTTCTTTATTGTTTTCTTTCAATCTTCTATGAGCACAAAGACACAAGAACCCACTCTACATAGGACAAGAGATCTGCGCACACCTCACCAGATCCTCCTTCACCGAGCTAGGTTATAGCACGAAGCCTTACACAGTCTGTGCACCAAGCACTACAGATGACTTGCACTTAGCTCTGCAAGTTTCAACATACACTATGCACAAAGCCTCTTACAATCACTTGCACTTAGCACAACTTACCATTGACTGACTGAATGATTGACTCACTAAATCCTTATTACATCGCCTAGCCTTCTATTTATACATTACAAAATGGGCCTAAACATGGGTAAACCCATGGGCCGACATCCCATACCCATTACATAAACCCTAAACCCAAAAAATCCCTAAGAAGGGGCCGAGATCCCGCTATCTCTGCTTCGCTTTATGCTCCACCTTCGACCAGCTTATCGAAGTCCCAAAATTGGTCAAACGTGACCAAGGTTCTCCAAAACTTGGTCAAGGGCCAACACCACTTGATTACCGGTCAATTATGAAAACTGTTAACAAGTGCGAGGGAAATCACCATTGGTGTCAATGACTCCCAAGGTACCCCAGTACAATCCAACGAATGTGAATAAATGAGTTGAATTCGAACACTTGATGGAATCTCCCAATCATGGGTCAATGATGTGAACCCACCGTTGAAAGCGAAGAAACCTTCCATTGAGGTATGCAAGCTCTAATATACTGAATGATTTCTAAGTCTTACTCCTGGATAATGAGTTGAATTTGAAAGGAAAAGACTCATCACAAGAGGGCCTTGATGTATCCCCGATCAATGACATGAAATAAGTAACAGATTTGAAGTAGATTAGAGCATGAAGTGATTTGAAATTGACACAGGGAGGACCGACATGGTAGAAAATTTATAACTGTAGATGGTCGACTCAATAGGAGGCTTATTAAGGTTAGACTTCTCTTGAACATATGAGTGAAACGAAAATGGTCTTGGCAGCACTGACTCAAAGAGGACCCAACATATGGACATGCATATGGTCAAACGAGAGACAAATGGATTTCCCAACCCAGATTCAATGAAGAAGGGGGGTGTCATGTTCAAGAGCGACTATTACTACCACTAACACGGATGAAAAGACACATTTCTTTTCCAAAATTCCCCCCACCATTTCTGGCGAGTACCTCTTTCTTTTTACGCAAGCTTGAGGAGGATAACATATGCTTGTTGATATAAGCTCATCCTTCGGATGAGTCCCTTAGAGTATGTTTAACGAACCCTAAGAAGGAATGGTTCGGTCCCATACGACCCTTTCGATGTTTGTTTAACGATTCCAAAGAGAGAAAACTCAGGGGTTTTTCATGTTTAGAGAGTTTGAAAAACACTTAAAGAGGACTCCACAAGTTCCTTTTTCGTAAGTTAATTTGATGAGACCGAAAAAGTGATAACCTACCGCTCATCGAATGTTTTCTTCAAATACTTTTATGAGCATGAAAAGAACAAGGTCGCCCAACAATCTTTTTGTTTTTATGTAGTGTGAAAAGAGCTTAAAGGATATTCCATAGGTTTTGTTTTTCGTGTTACCATCACAAGTACGAAAAAAGGACAAAAGTATACTCGGCTACGTTCTCATGGATTTACCAGCATGGGAAAGAGAAAAAACTAAGCTCAGATTTTTTCCTGAAAAAATCTAAAAGGATCTGTACATACGACAAATGTATAAAAGCAAAACCAAAAAATGTACCCATGTTCAATATTCCACTCCTAGATTTCTCACCTACAAAAAATCAAACACTTGTGACACCATTAGAAGTCTAGGGTTTGGGAGAAATACATAAAATAATATATGAAAAATGAAATGGAAAAGTAAAAGGTTAATAAAATGGGGTAAAAACATCTTTTACCATTTCATTGTTACTCCACCCAAACTTTGTTCCCAAAACTCTCTTTTTACCTCAAACTTCCACTGCAGATTGTGATAGGCACGATTGATCATTTGGAGTACGGTTTCCACAGGATAGGTAATATTCATCCTCATCCTCCCTCTCCCACCATTCCAACATCTTTACTGTAGAAAACCTGAAATGGAACATAAAAGAGGCATTAACATCTTCATCTTTCTCCTGGACACTTTTTTATTGGCAGAAGCATCTTAAAAACATTTTTACTTTGTGCACATCGTAGGCTAGCTAGCCCATATAGTGCGAGGTCATCACATTGTAGCTTAAAGGTCACCTGCGATGACCCTGGGTCGTCACAGGGCATGATACAGGGTGCCTGCAATGACCTACAGGCACAATGACTATGCATGGTCATCTCCCTCTGCCCTAAATCTGGTTTGCAACGTCTCCGTAGGCTGCTCTATAGCTAGAGTGAGATGATGCCAAGAAGCTCAAAAAAGTTCAAACTTCATGAAAGTTCTAGAAGGGAATCTTCTAGAAGATGAGGTGGCATCCATATGGTTGGGATCCTACTCGCTTCTCTGATTTGGTGGGATCATCCTAATCTCTTCAACCATCTCTCTTTTCCTTATATAAAGAGGGATTTCTCATGGAAAAGGCTAAGGTTAATGAAGGTTGATTCAAGAAAATAAAATAAGTGAGTAGGATCCCAACCATACAG
>SNQJ01S0106723.1:14404-44216 GCA_010110895.2 Picea sitchensis | reverse complement strand
TCCTCCCGACTGTCTATCCACTATACAAGGGTCACTATCCTCCTCAAGCGTGCTAGAATCATCAGCCTCTGTGCAAGAGTCACTATCACTAGCCTCTGTGAAAGAGTCACTATCGTCATCGGACTGCTCCAAATCCTCATCATCACTGTCATAGTGCACCTCAATGATATGCTTCTTACCCTTACCCCTACACCTATGATCTGGTTCCCAAGGCACCTTGCAATTATAGCAAAGTTGTGTGCTCCTAATGGGTGTGGGGTTTCTCTGCGCTTCCCTCCATCTAGCTGCTCTGGCTCTGTTTCCCTCTACTATGCTGGTCCAATATGTCACCTCATCTTCGCTCCAACTGGGGTTTTTCATGGATATAAACTTTTGGAGCGTTATTAGAGGCCCAAGTCTCTCACAAAGTACATGATATTCCCTTTCATAACTCACTGCTTCTCCAACAAAATCTATAGACCCCATCTTTCCTTATGGAAGATCCCTCAAGCTGGCAGGAGTCTAAGCTCTGATACCACTGTAATGATCCCAAGCCATTATGCCAGGATCGTCACGGTTTTGGTGTCTTTTTAAACTTTTTCTGGTTGTGGTATTTCGTCAAACACTTGGATGATCTACTTGTTTACATGTATTTACTTGCAGGATGGCCTCTTGATTTCAGCCTTAGGGTTTACTGATGTGTTGTATATGTGCATTGCAGCAATAAACAAGAAGATATAACCATGGAACATACCTCAACCATATGCAATATGATAGACAAGCCAAAACATCTCAAATCTACTTTTATTCATGAAATAGAGAAACCTGCTACAATGAAGATGTTGATCTGGAATGCTCAACAGATGGCTAAGAAGATAGACAATAGAGTTGCTACAAAATGCTCCAATAGAAGACTCCAACACGCCTCCAAAGGCTAGATATACAATGAAGACTGAATACAATAGATCTGGGCCATAAGAATGCTAACCCCCAAGCTGGAAGGTGCCACACCCTGCTAGATAGTTGAAGCCCCTCAACAATTCAGCCCTGCTGCCAAAAGTGTCCAATCACCCCAAGAAATATGCCAATTGATAGATCGGGCAACTGTAAGGACAACCCAAGTGTCCAAATCTCCAAATCCACTCTCAAACCCTGTAGATCTGAAACTCCTCCACTGAATGGTGTGCCCCCCTGGATGGCTGAAACCCTAATAATTCGGCCTAGATGAATGAGGCCTCCAAACCTCCTGAAACTCTCCAAAATGATAGATCAGGGCTTGGTTACCTCCCTGGTGAAGTCTCAAGTGAAATGGTGAAGATCTGAGCTAGCAAATGACTGAAACCAATTTCTGAAGTTTGTTCCTCTCCTCCAATTCGTCCCATGCATCTAATAAATCAAATAGCTCCTGAAACTCCTCATGAATGGACTAGATCTGATGTCCAAGGCCCTGCAATGAAAACCCAAGTGATAGAATCTCCAAAAGCCCTGCCAATCTCCTACAACGAATCTCTCTCCAAGGATGGTGCACCCCCCTTGCTAGAAACCCCTCCAAGAATGGTACACCCCCCTTGCTGGAAACACCCAACTGGTGTGTCTCTTCTTCCCGGTAGTTCATATTGTGTAGAATCCTCCTGCACCGATGTAGAACCGAGCTAGAATGGTGTGGGAGAGTATTTCTACTTTCCGAGACCAAGCTTGGGACAAGCTAGGTGGAATCTTCACCACCGACTCGCCCTCTAGGTTTGTTAAGTCAAAACCCTCAAAACTCCTGGGCAAGATGGGCCTCTAGTTGTGAAGCCGTAATCCAAAAGATAAACATACATGAATGGAATGAGAAGAGGCCCTTGCCTTTCTTTTATATTTTTTGGCTCACCCTGTCCCTCTAAAGTGACTTTCATTTTATTATTTAATTAATTAATTAACCTATTTTAATTAATTAATTAACCTTTATTTCCTAAAAAAACACCTTATCTCCTTGTGGTTTCCCTTGCCACTGAAAGTCATTTCTCATTATCCCATCCTATAGTGTTGCTTCTCCTCCGATTCCACGAGCTTTTGCCACACCTGAAAGAGGTTTCTCCGGCTAATGTGCCCAAAATGACCTCTTCTGAATTCAATTGACTTATAGCTCAAAATAATCAAAATCATGTGGAATCATTTGAATGCACCAACCAACGCTAACTCCCATGCACGGCTCATAATGATGGAATATGATAAGTACGCGCTGCTGAACCCTACAATGCCTTCCAATAACCCCCGTACTGGCTTATACCCATCCGGGCTACCTGTCATCATAAACCTTCAGATCGTGGATGATGTCCCAAAGTGGGGACATTACATACCATATCTGGGGCCTCTCATGGTTCAATCGCTTGGTCCTAGACCAAGAAGCCTAGTCATATACTAGGGGCCCTAATAAGGGTCTTTAAGCTATGAGCACTAACTGCTTGTCCCTGTACCAAGTAATTCTGTGATGCATCAGTCTCTAGATTCAAATTTAGGGTTCACACTCTCCCAGAGAATGTCTTTTGCAGCTGCTACAAATTTAACAAACTGTGATGTCATTCCGCTAATCCCTGTTCTCATTCAAATCTTTCAGTGATTGATGGCCCTTTTAATTGCTTCTAGGAGCTGCTTGTGCAAGTGTTGGGAAGGCAATAATAGACAAGAGATCAACTCTAAGACATGTTGTCAATATAGGTTCATGTGTTGTTTCTTAGACTAGTAAGAAACACGCTACATTTCTCTGCCCTCCATAGAAGTAGAGTACAATGCTCCAGTTGGTGTCGCAAGTGAAGCATTATGGGATAATGGCTCAGAGGAGTTCCTGAAGACACAATCTTTCAGCAAAGGCAAGAAACACCATTGTTCTATGACAACAAGGGTGTGTTAAAATTGTTAAAAATCTAGCTTTTTATGCTGCTATAGAAAAACACATGGAAGTTCAATATCATTTAGCAGTTTAGCCTTTATAATGGCCTATAGAAGAAAAACTCACTGATAATTTTACCAAGTCGTTTCCAAAATAAAAGTATGTAAATTCCATGACAAGCTTGGTGTAAAATATAACAAAATGGTCACCGAGGAAGAATGTTACACATTAATGACCCTTGTTAGCATTAGGACTAAATTAATAATACTTCTAAGTTAGCCTAGTTAATTAAGTTAGTTTAAGTCATTTTAAATTAGTTACTCCCATATCTTAGGGGGTCATATTCTTATGCCTAAGAGACTTGTATTTAAGCATTCTTCAATAATAAGAAGATGCATCACACAGTTTCTTGCCAGCAAATTTAAATGACTAACATAGAAAAGCATAATATGAAACCCAAAAAACAACTCAGAGTATAATAACGTCTATCATCTATGTCAAACATTAGCAACCATATATAGCTGGACAACTACTGGAGCAATAAAAAATGCAGACATCTTAAAATAGAAACAAGAAACTCCAATTATCATAGATATTCCTTCAGATACCAAGATAATGATATCACACATTTTATATGGGCATATCCGAAGACCTTATCATGTGGTGATAGCTAATCAACATAACGTATCTCCATATTTATCCCACATAACTATGTCTGACACCTATTACAGTGTTAAAAATATCTGCGCAATTTCCTAGGGCAAGTGTTTCTCATCACCTAGCTCTATGGGTGGGAAAATGCCTAATGTAGACCCTAGTCATTTAATTTATGATAAATTAAAAGGTGACTTTAAACTTAGGGAAAGTGGGTGAGTTAATTGATTTAATCTCCACCACTCATCTTATCTAAGCTCAACCATTGGATTAGATGACTTTTCACCTTACCTCTCATTGAGCTTCCATTTAGTAAGGAGGGTGCACCCATTGTTGGTTGTTGAATGAATTTTTTGAGAGAAAGAGGAAGAGGAGAAGTCGAAAGCAAGAGAAGAGAGAGGAAGTTGTTGAGCATTGGCATGCATTCCAAGGCAAGGTACAGCACGGAAATCGAGGCAGAGGGTACAGCCAGCAGATAGGCCATACAATACGGATTTTGGAGAGGCCGTACAATTGGAGAAAGGCACAGCACATACAACAGAGAGTGCATGCATGAGGCAGTTTGGCATAGAATGTTAACATTTAATGTTGGAAAATGGTACAAACCCAGAATTTATGGCAATTCCATTTTCTAAACAGTCCATACAGTATTAAATGCTGTGACAGCCATATAGTTGTACGGATTTCTAGTTCAAAAATCAAGGAGAAATCTCCAGGATTGTACAGATAAGTTTGTGAAATTTTTTCTGTAAAATTTCTGTTGTAACAGAAGAATTTCTATGAGCTCTGAATAATAATAAAATCTCCTCTCACTGGTTTTCCCTTGTGGGTTTTTCCAAGGTCAATGTTAGACCAAAAATCTGTGTCTATAGTTTTCTGAGTTATTGTGCTGCTGATAGAAATTTATTTTTATGCAGAAATAAATGTTGTTCAGAATCCTCTAATATTTCAGTTCTGAAATTTGTTTATATGCTGGGTATTTTATGACAGGCTCATAAAATTGGGTTTTGTGCATTAAATGGTGAGTGATCTCAGTGAGACTTGAAAATGGGTGGGGTCTGAAAACTTTACAGAGTTCCTTCCATAAGTCAATGTATGTGGCAAAAGTATGTAGGGCCCATTGGTCCCATACTCACTTAGAGAAATTATGATATATCTAAAGGAATTGAATAAAAGGTATAGAAACCCAGACAAAGCTTATTGAAACTTATAATATCATTAGAAGCAAAATCAGAGCCATTTGGTATATGATTAAAAAAATTGGAACATACACAGAAATATGTTCCACCACTATTGAAATCAAGAAAACCACCTTCCTAACCCACTATAGTCTATAACATATACAAAAATAAATCATTGGCCTACTAAGATCTTCAAATCAATCACACAAACGAAGAACAGCATGGAATACTTTACATTCAAAGATGATGGACAAATCAATCACACAAACGAAGAACGGCATGGAATACTTTACATCCAAAGATGATGCACAGAGGGTTTAGGTGGTAAGATTACCTATTTTCTCTTTCATCAATAGAAACCTGTACAAGTTGAGTGCAACTATAACCTGCAAAGAAAGTATGTTTGTTTAGAGGTTTCAAACCACTGAATAGAGTTATAAAACATAAAGAGAAAGGAAAAAAGAAGTGGTAAACAAAATCTGAAGATATATTTTCATAAAGTGATTAGCCACCAAAAAGAAACCTCCTTCCTCTCATCCAAAGTAAAGCAGAAATCATTATCATATGCAAGTGTATTTATAGATGGAGTGACTGCTAGTGTTTGCACTGTAAGGGTAGCCTGTTGAATTTGCCACAATATGGTTTCTTACTGTGCCTTCAAAAAGTGCTAACAAGGAATTCAACATCTTATAAGAAGGTTCCCCGGAATAAATAGGAGGGCTGGGGGCTCTTCTTTGGCGGTTGAACTCACTAATTATTGGTATGAACTATGGCAGCAAACTGTGACCAGAATTGTTTTAGACAATGCCACAGTGCTCATGTGGTCACAAGTCTTATTTACACCTTACATAGATATTACAATCCATCCCCTATTTATATGCTTCAGCCTCAATTCACAGCCCACAGCCTAACTCAAGACCACTGCAGCTACAAGTTCCACTGGTGATTACAAGTACAAATTTTTAATTTAACGCTTTTTGATGAAATTCTTCATAATTCTATTAATATACAAAATGAAAGTAAATGCATTTTATAAGAAAGGGCCATGAAAACAGTGACCACAAGTAATGGCCACAAGGCCAAAATCTTGCCTATCAAAACTTGCCACATAGGGAATCCAAAAATAAAGTGTAATACAAGCCATGGTGCCGCCGAGGCAGCAAGCAATAAACAAGTAAAACATGCCAAGTTCGCTAGAGAAAACAGTTAAAACAGGAAGCCACTAGCACTAAACCCACTGCATGAGGTGTCAAATGGGTCTTTGTCTCCAGGAGGAGGTCCCCAACCTTCAGTGGAGGTCCCCATCCATTGTGTCCCTACATGGGTTCTTCAAGGAACTCTAGTTCAAAGATGGCCAGGGGGCAATGAAAAACTAGTCAAATCAAATGACCTCTGCAGCCCTACTTAGAGACCAACTTCTTCACCTTTCCCAGTGATCTCTTACTGTTAGGCATGCCCTATGCTGAGACCGATGACTGCCTAAATCTCTAGAGTGTGCACAGTGAGCAAGGGAGTGTCTTTTAAGAGGCACTCTACTCGTGGTACACTGATCCATCAACTTGCGCAAGTGAGCCACTTCCATCTCCACCTTCTGCATCTGCACCTGAATCTATAGATACAAATGGGCATAGAATAGGGAGCCATAATGCCAGGTAAAATTGTGTTGTGTTGTGCAATTATGTAAACACATTCATTTCTTTCTTGTTTTCCAAAGATGATATAAAATATCAATTTTAATCCACACAACCATGCTGTGTGAAATTCCACAACCCATGGGAGAGTCTCCTATACTCAACAGGAGCAACTGGTGATAGAGCTTATAAGCCCACTCCAGGTAGATTGGGTGGACTTACAATCCCAAAAAAGATGCTTTAGGGTTTCAGTTTTGCCACACATAGGACACCTAAATATTGGAGGCAGTGAACGATAGATAGATCTCCATAAATCAAAGACCAAGCAAATTAATATTTTCTGGGTTTGTTATCACACAATCTTACTCCAGTGCAGCCCTCAAGTACAAAGGAGGATGTAAGATGGAAGTGTTGGCCACTGTCACCTAGGGCAACTACATTTCCCCTCTTTTAGTGTGTGGAACAAACCTAACACAATGGAGGTTTCTAGTAGCACTTAAGGTTCCTAAGGCAAGACAAGTCAAGTCTAAGGTCACATCTGTTACCACCCAATTACAACCAACTTATTATGACATGAGAGATGATAATTGAGTTGATTATTTAAGGTAAATTCCAGATTTAGGTCGTGAATTCTTTAGGGCAATTTTAGGGGTTTTATTAGATGATTATCAAGTGCAATTCATTACCAAAACATTCCAGATATGAAATCTACTAATGGTTGTTTTACTTGCTTGAAAGATGTACAAATTGCAATAATAGACAAGTAATAAACAGCATCAAATTCCAGCACTTAAAACAGATTTTAAAGATATGATTTCTAGGGCGAAAACCACAAGTAAGCCTAGAATTTATGCAACTTGCTAAATCTGAAAATTTAAAGGAACATAACAGGCACAAAAGGTAAATCATTTCACTCTTAAAATGCAGAAAGATGGACCAGCAAGACAAGCTTTACAAGATAGATTGTTTCCAACCTGCATTAATTACGCAAAACTAGCCAAGGCATCTAGGATTTTATGGCTGAAAATGCAAATGCAAGCACAAAATCAGATTTACCATAAAACAAAAGTTAAAAAAATGGATTTTTGTATTTAATGCATTGATTAGAGAATGAATAGACTGGTGCCTACTTGATTTATTGGGCATATGGGCTCAACTAAGGCTCCTTTTGAAAAAGTGTAAGTGAATCTAGGGTGATAACTAGGGTTGTTCACTACAAAGTTACAAACCCGAGCAAATCATCCTAGTGCCTTACAAGCTTCAAGATGATCAAGGGGAAAATCCTCCACTAGAAATCCTCCAATGGATTTGAGAAGGGACCTATCAAAAAAAGAGAAAGAGAGTACACCACCAACACTGGAGAAGTAACACCACATTTGCATCAACTCAAAATAAAATACCACAAAGAGTCAAACAAACTACTTGCTCATCAAATCGATTCACCAAAACCATTGATCCATTAACATCCATCAATTGCAAAGCATCCCTAAGAAAAACTCTTTAAGAGAGCACTCTAGCTAGCCATCCATAACATAAAAGAAATAGATGAAATTCTCTTTGGACAAGTTCTAGCAATGAATTACAATGAGAGGTGCTTCCTTTTTATAGACAAGGGATCTAACAACTCTCCTCAATATAATAACAATATAATCCTAGATCTAGCCTAGAAAATATTAAATAGCATTATCTCCTTGTTATCGCATAGTTTGTAGCTAGTCAAAAGGTTAGAAGATGAGGTCAACCGGCGTAACAGAACCTACTCCCACCTGATTGATCAGATCTGAGGTTTGAGAATAAGATAAAGTGAAATTCTCTCATGTGTCACCACCAAGAGCGAGGTGGTCCACTAAACAGCCTAATAATGAAGTGTAGGTCTAAATGAGAACCTGGAATAAAGCAACAGCAGACTAATACATGCAAACTATGATTCAAAGGGTTATTACTTCATACAACTATCCGATATCAATATACAAGCAATAGATATTGACGAGGATCAATGTTTATTAATACAACAATGAAATAATATCAATTCATCAATAAATACCAAGTGATGATGTAGCAATTAGCATGTCCAATCAATCCCTTAGTCTAATAAATGCTTTAAAACCACCATTCAATTGCTCATAAAGAGAACTTGTTGCGCCAAGATGGAATAACCAAGGATGATGTTAGCCTTTATTAGGTTAGTAGTTAGTTAGGTTTCACCTGCTATAAAGGTTTTGAGAGTTTGTTTGACCACTATCACTTCAACGCTGGAGGCCTAAGATCAATGCCTAAGGGTAAAAGGAGTCAAATTAAGGGAGGACGAAAAGCTGAAGGAAAAAAGGCTAAGGACTAGAGGGAAGGGTCTAAGTACGTGAATGGTAGGGGCCCTGCAAATGTGTCCCCTAGGGGAAAGAGGCTCACTCCTGTTGCTTTCTTAAGCAAGGCCTCTTGCTCTTCCCTCCTTCCTTAGGTTTAACCTAGAAAAACGACTAGCATAAAGATAAATCAAGACACTTAGGTGTGGTGAGGTGGAGAGTGTTGCTACAAGGCCCCTATCACTTCAAAAACCTAGAAGTAGGATCTCTAGGTAGACAAATAGGCCCGGACGCTCCTTCTCGACTTTTAAAGGCACGCTAGTACAAGGAAGAAGCAATAAGAGTGTAGCAATGGCTAGGCTCTTCCTTCCTTCTTCAATTATTTAAAATTTCTTTCATGGGGACATGAAGCAACAATCTACTTGTGTGTTTGTCCCCTAGGGTTTTAAATCAGCAAAGTTTATAAATAAATGCAAGAACATAAGACTACAACCATTCAATCCAAAAGTTTAAAAAACACTTACACATCACTCACATGAAATAGCATTGCAACCCTAGCTGTAAACCTTCCATCAAGAGAAATGCTGTACCAAGAAATGCCTCCCTTCAACAAGTGCACCTCACTTAAAGAGAAGAAATACCCAAGTAGGGCTTAAAATCAGATCTCACTAGAGAGTGAGCGATGTGTTATTCAAAATGAGGATAAAACTCTTCAATATATAATCGGGACAATCTCTAATTAAATTTAGGTCATAAAAATTAGCTACCATGATTAAAACCAAAATCATATTGTTTCACATTAAATGTTCTTTAAACCCTAAATGAGCAAAAAGTGAGACGCCAAGCCCTCCCCGAGGAGAGACTTAGGCTCCCTTTGGGGCCAAAGCAGCGTGATCCGGCCAAACGCTAGCCCTCCCTGGGCTCTTCCAAATTGCCACACATGACAACAACCATTTCCATCTGCCATATGCTCATGACGACGTCACAAGCCTCCTAGTGACGCCCTGGCTCATCTGGAGCCAACGTTCCACCGAAAATGGGTCAATCCCCCTAGGTCTGGGCTCTCACCTAAAGCGCCTCCTCCGTGAAACGCCCTTCCTCCGTGCAAAAAACCTTGGTCAAACACTGCCCCCATTCTCACTGACGCAGGTCTTAGCAACCATCCTGGTGGCCTTCACCTAAGGAGGTCCGAATCCAATCATCTCCCATGTACCGGGTCCACGGTACCTATCCGGCTTCCGCATGGTTCCGGCATTATCAAAAAACTACGCCCATGGGCTCATTAGTCATGTGTATCATAGCAATGTTAACTACATTTCATCATTAATATTATCAACATATGCAATAAAACCCTGATACATCGTTCAAAATCTCAAAGACATTAAAAAAAACCTACAATACAGCTCCAGAAAAGGACGCAGATAACTGGCCATTAGTATCCATATGAGGAAAGTTTCCTGCTGGGTTTCATCCGCTTATGTAAACGAGGTGAAGTGGAGTCATGATGTCCGCATACCAGAGGAGAGCCGTGGATGCATGATATTTATTCGGTGGGTGCCTTTGTGAAGGCGAGTTGCACCGGCCATGGATGCAAATGTTTCCGCTTCCTTTCTCTCTTTATTCTTTTATTTGCTTTCTTCTTTCTTTTTCTTTTATTCAAGGCTAACCAGAGGACACCGCTTCATGTGGAGGACTGTGAGTCGACTGTCGTTACCTACAAGTACTTTCACAGGGATGATAAGGTCGGCTCGTGATGAGACTCCCTTTCTCTCATCCATGCAATTGAGGGCCATTACCCTGGCTTGGTGAATAGATAATGGTAATGTCATACTACGAGGTATCCATTAACATAATAGGTTGGCTCGTGATGAGACCTCTATCCTCTTGATTAGGTCTTGGTTTGTTATTTTCCTGTAGTCCCTCTGTTTTTGTTGAGAGGCTTTTATTGCTCCTATCGGGTATCCTTGGGCAAAGTATCTCGAGGTTTCATTTTAAGCTTTTATCTTTACCGCTTGCTTTTACCTTCTCGGGCCTTTAGCCCCTTCTTCACGATAAGGTGCAACGCCACGTAGATCGTCGCTAACGCATAAGGAAATGGGATGATGAGTGGGGAGATAAGATGGAAAGGGTGGTATGGTGGGAGCGGATCATGGCTCTTCAGAAGTTTCTCCCCTGCTGGTGGCAAACCAAAAACCTATTGGTACAGGCTTGTTAGGGCACCCAATCAATCTCCCCAAGCATGTCAAGTGGGGCAATGTAAGATCCAAGCAAATGGGCCGTAAATAAAAGGAATTAGGATGCATACATTTAAAGGTTATAATGATCAAATGACACATACCATGATAATTGACCACTACCCCATGGAGCAAGAGCCTTTTCCGACATAAGACCAAGCCAATGGTGATGGATGTTGTCGCTACTGACAAGACTTAATCTGATTAAAGAAGAAAAGGATGGGCCCTCCGGTCCATGCTCAGGTCAATCCCGCTATCTGCATTCTATGTCCAGACTCCGTCTCGACATGATCTCCAGTTATCCCTTTGTGAACGAGATACAACATCCGTCTCCAACCCGGGACATCCGCCAACGAGCGATGAGAACTCAACATCTCCGCATAACCCGCACTGCTCATACTCGAATAGGGCATTAGTAACAAAGGTGGGTGTAGCATTACATCCCGCATATATAGACATTTATATATTAACTGAAATAAAACAATCATTACGTAAATGTGAAAGCAAACTATCATGAAATGCAACTGGTATAATACACTCTAAGAATGCCTACTAATTCGTGACATCACTTACATGCGACAAGTTGATATTCGATGTAATAAACGTAATTGGGCATAGCCAATCCAACAATGTTCATTTATACCCGGCTTTGTGTGCTTCATTATAACCAAAATAGTGATAAAATCAAGACAAAAAATGTCAATGAGTTAGAATATATATATCATATCATCGAAATCTCAAAGTCTAACTCATGGAGAAGGTGGGAGGGATAAAATCCCGCCAACTCCATCTCTGAGAAAGTATTCAATCCACTGTGAAGTGGGTTGAAAAGTCCAAGGTTCAGAATAATGACTCAATTCTCAAAAAGGTCGGCACATCAAGCTACCAAGACGCTTCATACCGTGAAGTCCGTGAAGGGATTGACAAAGATCCGTAGACGATCGCAAACTATCAAGGGAAAGTTGATAAACCGAGATAACAAACTTACAGTATCCAACCAACCCTCTTCTTGGAGCTCTACTTGGGCTTAATTAAGGGAAACCCAACATTAAAAATATACTTCCAAACTACACCTTTATGGAAAATCATGGTAAAGTAATAATAGGTAGCCGGGGAAAAGTACAAGTGAGAATCCTTCTTTAGGGCAAAAAATGATTTTTACTTATTATCAAAACTGGAAAGCATAAAGGGCTTGATAGTCATCTCTTGATAGTAACCTAAGTACTCTGAGGAGTACTCCATCAAAGGCCTTCAAGGTAATACTGAAAATCATTAGGCAAATATGGTACTTGGTCAACGTTGGGTGTTTGTGGAGAGCCAAGAAATCTCATCTCCCCGCTAAGCACCGAACAAGAGCACTACTGTGGATAATTGCAAGGGCAACACTTGGAATGACTCTCGCTAGTCATAGATGGGATCCATGTCACAACCAACTATATCCCACCTAAGTCTCCCAACACGTATGAACTCAACAATACAATGCCACGGTCCGTACTAACATGGTTTGAAACATTTGAAATTTCATTCTTCTCCTCATTTCCTTCATCATAAAGTAAAGTACTATCTTGCGCAGTAAACTTCGAGGACTTTGTGTTTTCAAAGATGCATTATGGTCTCATCCTCAGAAACTACCCCTTCATCTTCAATTTCAGCATAAAAAGATTAATTCTTTCTGGAATTCCATTCCTCCTTCATTTTCTAAATCAAGCAACAAGGTGTCATTGAATCCTCCGAAATGGAAAGCAACTAACCCCATCTTCCTTTTGTTGTGCAAGTATAGTGCTACCTTGGATTGTTTCATCGGAGGGCACAAGTTGATACTTCATCATTTGTTTAGGTTCCATCTCCCGTACCATGTCTTTAGCAATCCCATGTCGAAAGATGGTTTGCTCCTCTTCTTCTTGGAAATTATCAACTAAGTTTTCATGGGAAAACAAACTTTCCACACTAAGAGTACCTGAGGTGAAGAGGTTCTTTATCCCGGATAAGGAGATGTTTTGTTCAATTCTTGTAGCCATACTGTAAGCTTCATTGAGCGCCCTTGGGCCCCTTTTACTAAGGGCCAAACCGAAAATGTGGATCGTGACAGTATAGAGATGGACAATACTCTTTCTCTGTGGATGATGTATTTCCGTGTGAATCTGATATAGAATGCCCTCAAACCTACTCTAGAAGTCAAATAGGGTTTCAATCTCAACTTGTTTTATATGCTCAAATCCTTTTAGCAAGACAGATGTCTCCTAATTTTATATCCTCCCATTCTTTTCGAGAAAGACTCTTCTAGTCAGTTCATGGAGGGTGATAGCATCTGGAAGATCATCATACCATTTTTTTAGCATTCTCATGAAGAGTGGTGGGAAAAATTTTCTATCACTACATCTTCTAAGATTCACTCATCACAGGATAGATTCAAAATAAGAATAGAAATTGTTCATGTGAAAGTCAGCTCCTTCCCCATCACTACCAAAGGAATTTGTGGTTTACCTTTCTTTATCGGGCATTTGTAGTGGGTACTCCAGGATTTTGGTTTCATAAATTGGTTTGTAATTTCGGGATCCTAATTGTGAAGCTTTCATTGTTATTTCATTACTCAATGGAGCTCAGATAATCTTTTTATTGAAACTATCAAAAAGATAAGGGAAAACAATCTTAGTGGAGTCGCCTTGGGTAAGTTTGTAAGATAAGGCATCTAGAGAAAAAGGCTTACCCAAAAGTGTCATCTTTGAGGAGAAATGAATTAGTGTTCCTCGACAATGGTGCCAAAATGTTATTGCACAAATTTGTAGCTAGGTCAAAAGGTTAGAAGATAGATGCCAAATCGGCAAGAATCAGGACCCTACTCACCTAATGCTCACTGCATGGGGAGGTTCTTTCATTAGGGAGGTTAGGCCTGTGGGAGATTCAATAACCTGGAGCGCTTTAAGAGTCTAAGGTATAGATCCTTCTCCAGCCCAAATGAGAACACTCCGCCTAACAAAGCAATGCTAGATTAATACATCTAGGTTGTGATTCAAAGGGTTGGTACTTGATACAACTATCCTGATATCAATTATGACACTAGATATTGACAAGATCAATGTCATTAACACAACAATGAAATAATATCAATTCATCAATAAATGTCAAAAGATGATGTAGCAATCAAGATGTCCAATCAATCCCTTATCAATAAATGCTTTAAACCACCATCTAATTGCCTATAAAGAGAACTTGTTGGGTCAATATGGAATAACCAAGGATGGCCAAATTTTAATAGGGTTAGTAGTTGGTTGTAGTTTCCACTGAGTAAAGGTTTTGAGAGTTTGTTTGACCACTATAACTTCAACGTTCGAGGCCTAAGATCAATGCCCATGTGGGTAAATGGAGTCAAATTAAGGGAGGATGCAGAGGTTGAAGGAAAAAGGCTAAGCACTAGAGGGAAGGGTTCTAAAGAGATGCAAAGGCAGGGCCCTAGAAACAAAACCCTAGGGTAAAAAGGCTCACTCCGGTGTTTCTAAGCAAGCTCGTGCTCTTTCCTCCTTAGGTTTAACTTGGCAAAACGGCTAGCATAAAAGATAAATCAAGATACCCAGAGTGGTGAGGGATGGAGTGTTGTTAAGGCAAGGCCCTATCACCAAACCCTAGAAGCAGAAGGGCCCTAGGCAGCCATCAAGGTAACGCTAGCACAAGGGGAAGAAGCACTAAGAGTGTAGCAAAGGCTAGGTTCTTCCTTCTTCAATGGCTGAAATTCTCTTTAGGACATGAGACAATCCACCTACTCTGTGTGTCTTCATTCTAGGGTTTTTAAATTAGAAAAGTTTATAAATAAATGCAAAAATATAAGACTACAAAACTATCCAACTCAAGAAGTTTTGGCAGAAAACACTTTACATATCACCATGAAATAGCATTGCAAACCCTAGTTGTAAACTCCTTCCTTCAAGAGAAATGCCAAAATGCCAAGAAATTCCTTCAACAAGTGTTCTCACTTTCGTGAAGAGAAGAAATACCCAAGTAGGGCACAAAATCAGACCTCACTAGGAGGAGGATGTTATTTAAAATGAGTATAAAACTCCTCAATATATAATCGTATCAATGACTCGTAATTAAATTTCTAGGTCATAAAAAATTAGCTCTAGGACAAGGCTTTTAAACCAAAAATTCATATTATTTCTAAGCATTAAATGCTCTTTAAAAAACCCTAATGACAAATGAGACATCAAGCTCTCCCGAGGAAGATTTAGGGGTTCTTTTTGAGGCTGCAAAGATCCAAGCCAAACGTTAGCCATCCTTGGGTTGTTACAAGATGCCACACGTGCTAACAACCCTGTCCATCCGCCATATGCTCATGATGATGTCACAAGCCTCTTGGTCACGTCCCGGGTCATCTGGGGCCAAAATTCCACTGCAAGTGGGTCAATCCCCCCTAGGTAAGGCTCTGCCTGGGTGCCTTTGTGGAATGTCCTCCTTTTCTCTGGTGCAAAGCCTCTGATATGTGTATGCCACTGGTTGAGGTGTCTGCATCCATTTGGTGGGTTTTTATCCCTATTGAGGTTCGAACTAATCATCTCCATGTGTACCATCTAATGGTACCGCCCTGTCGGCATGGTCCCCGCATTATCAAAACCACGCCTCCATGAGTCGATTAGTCATAGTCTGCGCAGTCGTTAATCACATTTTACCACATATTATCAAACATATGCATAAAACCCCGATATATCATTCAATAGTCAAAGACTTACAAAAACCTACAATACAAGGTCAAGAAAAGGACATCATACCCTATTGACTGTCTAGTATCCAAGTAAAGGAAAAGCCTGGGTTTCATCCAAGCATGTAAACGAGGTGAAGTGGTTTACGGGATGTCCAGACATACAGGTAAAGTGAAAGACATGGGATGGCATTGATATTACTCTCCGGTGGGTGCCTTTGTAGAAGGCGAAGTTGCACCAGCTATGAATGCAATTTTTCCAAGCCCTTTTGCCTTTACTTTTCTTTATTTGTTTTTTCTTCTTCTTTTTCTTTTTATTCAAGGGCTAACCAAAGGACACTCCCTTGGCATGGTGACCCTCAGAGCCGGACATGTATGGCACTTACCTAGTGTAGATGAGAAGGTTGGCTCGTTTTGAGACCCCCTTTCCCTTGGCAACCAAAGGTCACTGCTCAAGGCTGGTAAATCCGTGATGATGGCAATGTCACGTTAGTACCCACTTTAACATAATAGGTTGGCCTGCGGATGACCTCCCCTATCCTCCTTTGGATTAGGTCTTCTGTTTTTTTTTGTGTCCCTTTTGTTTCTTATCTAGAGGTCTTTTATTGCCTTCTCTGGGATCCTCTGGGCGAAGCATCTCGGTAGTTTCCCATTTTAGGCTTTTATCTTTACCACCGCTTTTACCTTCGGGCCTTTAGCCCTTTCTTCCACTTCCAGATAAGCTAAAAACCCCACAAACGTATCATCATAATGCCCGTAATAAGGGAGCTGGAGAGATGAGCCGCAGAGATAAGATTTAAAAGTGGTGGTATGATGGGAGCTTTAACATGGCTCTTCGTGAATCCATGGTTTGCCCCATATATTCTGCAGACGTGAGTTAAGTCCCTGGCTAATAGGTGTGTCCTCGAGGGTTACCGCTCAGGTTCAAAGTCCACGTTGTCACTTTTGACTTGAACCTCTTCCTCACTTAGGCTAACTTTGAAAGCCAAGGTAGACCTCTAGTTACTAGGATGACTAAGAATTGAATGTTTCGGTGAGATGGTTTTAATTGGCGGGGTGTTGGCTTATGGGAATTCCAGCTCTATGATGTCAATCGTTAAAATGCAAGATGCACCACTCCATGTTGAGAGTCGACTTTTCCTAGGGAAGACTATGACTAGTGCGCCAAGATTGGGGTAATGGGTCCAACTTAAGTTAGGGATGTTCACAAGATCAGCACAGTGACATTACAATAAGATGATACACTAGACATAAAAGGAATATATTAGATATGATTAAGACTATATGATATATAAAATATACTCCACAAGTTTGTTTGCATAAAAGTGAATTAAAGATATATATGATAAAGAAATTGTTGAAGCTGCTACGCTTCAACAATAGAGCTCCGCTAATCGCTTTTCAATGGCCATGAGACAAATCACTCTAAGACCTAACTAAGAGAATAAGTCAGTGGATGCGACTTTGAAGGATCACACCACGAATTATAGGAACAATAATATAGATGAAAGCTTTGAAAGTGAAGTGCTATTGATGAAGAGATATAACCACTTTTAAGTAATAATTCTACAACAAATAACCGTTATGAATGTAAATTTAGAGACAAAGTGAGATCGAACTCAAGTGTACTATATTGTTTGGTGTTGTAGGATCAAATTGAATGGACCGGTTAATTCTAGAATTAATTTGAATTCATTCTAGGTAAGCCAACCCAAACTTCCTCCCTATTACCTTCTGGCAAGGATGCTCAAGAAGTGAGGTAAATGAGGCCCACTTAGCTTCTCTTAGAATAAACCCCAAGGCCGAGCATTCTCGGAAAATTTCTCGTGGGTTTTCTCAAAACTCCCGCTTTTAAATGGTGAAGATGGTTGGTTATGGTGTCCATTAAGTCTAATTAATAATTTTAGATCTATGAACTAAAAAAGTGACGGAGTTTGTAGCTTGCTCTGAACAAGAGATTGTCAAATACTCTAAAAATGAGATGCTAAGGCCTTAAGCCCTTTAAACTTACAGTTGCAAAATGAGTTCTGGCGTTGAAAGCATTGGCGGTAAATATAAGAATTGAAATTGCTTTGTGAAACTGATAACTGTGAAAAAGGAAGGCTGAAGCCTTCTAACCAAACGATTGCAAGTTGAAAGCTGAGGATTACCGTATGAAATTAATATAAAGAAAGTAAACACCAGGAAAGTAAAAGATTGATTAAGCCCTTAAGATATCGACACTTGCATGCATTGAAAACAAGATGGAAGACTTATGGTAAATGTTTGTACGTAGGCGTAAAAGACAAAACCAAAAGTTAATTAAACCAATTAGTACATTTGTGATGTGGTGAAGCCTTTAAGGAATTAAAGACAGGCGGCTAAAATAAACTCAAAGCAAAAAGACCATAAAGGCTCCATTATGCTATAAGCTAGCATGGCAGCAGGAGATCTACTGATTATTTTGCTGGAAAAGTGGTGGCAGAATTCACAACTAATCTAGCTAAACTAAGCAAGAAAAAGGAAACGAAAAGGATCTAATCTAAAACTTGCAAAAATAAGACGAAAAGGGAAAGAATGCAAGCCACTTGGCTACAACTCATTTGGGCTTGCTTCACATTGATTTAGAATATAGAAGGAAAAAATAAACGTTTACCACAATGAGAAGAGTTGCTTGAGAGTGTGTTGTGGATGAAATTGGGT
Source organism: Picea sitchensis (assembly GCA_010110895.2). NCBI lineage: Eukaryota > Viridiplantae > Streptophyta > Pinopsida > Pinales > Pinaceae > Picea > Picea sitchensis. The sequence goes on along the minus strand of SNQJ01S0106723.1, from coordinate 25,993 downwards.
TGTATGCCCCCTTGTCCTGGCAAAACTCCTCAGAAAATCAGCTATTGTTGATTTGAGCTGAAACACACTCAAAGATGTTATGAAATTTATGTTTTAGGCGTGAATTCCATACATGTATAAACCAGAAAATTATAGTGTTTTAAAGTGACCTATCCGAGCCTTTTATTAGCTACTAAAACTCAGCCACATATGAAATAATCAAAACGCTTGACCAGAACAGAGAAGTAAGAGGAACTGCTCGATTCATTCCAATAGCTTTCTCTTTGAAGTAATCCTTAAAGTCTTAAACAAAACGCGGAGATGAATAGATGATGATTGTAAACACTAATAATATAAAACTAGTTTCTATCATTTGTAAATGCGAATCATATAAGCTAACAATTATACAATCACTAGGCTCAAAATGGCAAAAATACTTTACCTAACAATCTATCTACAATCACTATAATATTTAAAACAAAAACAATTTCCCCTCATAATCATGTAAAGAATCCGAACAAGTCTTGAGATCTTTGAGTCCTCCAAAGCTATTTCTTTTATTATCCAATGGAAGAGGTTGTGATAACTAATTGCTACAAGCCCTTCAAGAACAACACCGGTGAAGAAATACGGCAATAATGAGATATAGAGAGTGGGATGGTGAGAAAACTAGTAGCATAATGAAGTGTAATAATGAAAGGTGAAGAATGAGGGAGTGAGAGGTCTCTTAAATAGCTTGAGAAGCTAAGGAGACCCCTCTTGGATCTTCAACATGTGTCAAACATCCAAGGGAAGAGACAACTCATGGAGAAATTCAACCAATGAGGGGGTGGGCTTTTAGGTTGAGAGAGAAAGGAAAGAGAGGTGAAAGGATGGGGAGAAAGCAAGAAAAGGAGGAAACGTATGAGCTAAGAGGAAATCCCACGCTTTCATCCAAAGCAAATTCCATCTAAGTATGAGATGTTTCCTTATTACATGTGAATCTTTCCATTCATTTCAGAGAAAAAGCTTAAGCCTTAAGGGAAATGCGTGGGAGTTGAGTTAGAAAAGGAAAGAGCGTGGTAGGAGTGTGGATAGCACACTCCCAAAAGGTGTGTGACTCGTGTAGAGAAAGGACCCACGCTCACATTAGAACAAATTCCAATTTAAGACATGGAGTTCCCAAAATTAAAAGGGAAATGCGTGAGATTTTAGATGGTTGTGTGAGGTAAGAGTGTGACGTGGAGGGGAAAGCGTAGCGTGAGTGGAAGATGAAGGGCGTACAGGTGAAAGGAGAGGGGACCCACGACAACAAAGCAAACTCTAATTCAGAATTGAATGTTTCCATGTTTACGTAGAGGGTGACGTGAAGGTTTTAGCCAACACGTGAGGTAGGGGGGCGTGAGGTTGGAAAGTGGGAGGAGTGTGGAGTCCACACTCTTGAGAGGACGTGGATGGAAGGAGGGGCACACCTCATGAGGAGGGGCCCATAACTTACTTTAAAAAAGTTTAATAAATCAATTAATGAATTATTACATGCTCACGTGGGGAAGGGGACGTGAGTTCAAAAGGGAAAATAATTAAAATATAATTTTAATTAAATGTGGGTTTAAAAAGGGTAAGTAATGGTTAGGGATAGGTTAGGGGGCCTTTCTCGTCATTATTTGCCACTTACTATACTTGATTTGATCCATTATTACAAAAATTGCATTTGCCCATGTCCTGGTTTTGGCAATTAAAATTGTTGTTTTCCCGAAAAACTCCTAAGTGGACAAACAACCTAGAAAAACTTGTCCAACTGAGTTGAAATTTGGTCCACGGGTGCAGGGGGTCTCATTAGCTTTCTTTTGAGTACAAATACCCCTATTGCAAATCCCGGGACCTAAGTTTTACATTAATTACCCAGAATTAATTAATTAATTAATTCAAAACCTAAAAAAAAACCTTGCTATACTTGACGGAATTCCATGAAAATTCGCGTGCTGTCTTACATGGTCATTTACAACATTCCTAAACACTAGCTACCTAGGAATAACTTCATTAGAATGCCTTTCACCACTTTGGAGGATTTATTGGGTGGGAGTGAAAAACTCAAGGGAGATTAACCCGGCTGGTTAGGCCACATTAACCTTCGGAGGATAAAAAACAGTCAGTGAAAGGAACTCTCCTACTGAAGAAACCCTAAGGCAACTAACCTAACATGATCCACGTAGACTTATTACAATATTAACCCACGCAGGGGTGTGGTAATCCCGCTTACAAAATTTGTGATGTAGGCATAAATTGCCTAGTAGAACCAAACTGTCTTCGACATACTAACATCTGATGATGCATTACTTCATGGCACATGCAGTTGACCTCCTAGTTGAATAGGTGGTCAACATCTGGCTCCACATGGGGACGTGTGTTCGATCTTCTCACATGAGACGGAGAGCATACGAGAATCCAGCATCTACAAAATAGAGTGCTCACCAGAGTGCACACCAATAACCAACATTAGAATACATATATACATAAAAATGAAATGAATGCTTTTAACAATATCTACATAATGAAATAACTAAAGTACAACACTGTAACTACAAAACGAATCTATGATACAAAAATAAATCTAAGTACATTTTGACATAATGAATGAAACAATACAAAACTAGAATACAAGGAAAAGGGTTAGAAATACGTTACAGAGGGTGTCCCTTTGGACACCAAGTCGCTCATCATCTGAAAAAGAGTTTGAGTTGTTGCCCATTCCGTGGAATGTTGATGGGCTCACCATCCAAATGGCTGAGATGAAAGGAATTAGGCCCTGCCAATTCTCTAATCAAATATGGTCCCAACCATAAGCTGTCAAATTTGCCATGTTTCCCTGGCTTTTCTCTGCCTTTATCCCATAGCAAAACTGTATCCCCAATCATGAAATCCCTCTTCCTAGCTGACTTGTCGAAAGCTTTATTTACCTTAGTTTGATTTTTACAATTCCAATCATAAGCCTTTCATCTGTTTTCATCTAACTCAATGACCTGATTGATCCTGTTCTGAATTGCATCCTGTTTTGTGGAAAGATCCTCAACTGACCCATAAGTTGGTAGTCTAAGGTGTACTGGCAACCTAGCTTCCAATCCATAAACTAATTCAAAAGGACTCTTTCCAGTTGTTGCTTTCCTTGTTATTCTGTCAACCCATAATGCATGTTTAATTTTACTATCCCAAGCCTTCTTGTTTTCACCAACTATTTTCTTAATTATGGTCATTAAGTTTTTGTTACTTGACTCTACTTGACCATTTCCTTGGGGATAGTAATCTGATGCATGTGACAAGATAATACCATACTTAAAACAAAAAGATGACATCTCTGCTGAACAGAAGGCCTTGGCATTATCTGTCACTATCTTTGATGGAACACCAAATCTAGTTATAATTCTATCTTCTAGGAAATCCATCACAACCTTTTCAGTTGCTGACTTGGTGGGAATGGCTTCAACCCACTTGGTAAAGTAATATGTAGCTGTGATAACCCATGAATACACATTACTTGAATTATCATTAAACTTCCCAATGAAGTCCAAACCCCACTGCTGAAAAGGTGCTTCAACCACAACTGGTTGCAAAGGGAGCGCTGCTAATTTTTGCTTTCCTGTGAAAAGATGACATGGCTCACACTTTCGAACAAAGTGATGTACATCTGAAAATATTGTGGGCCAATAATATCCTGCTCTAAGGATTTTGTGGGTAGTAGTTTTGGCAACAAAGTGTCCACCACAAAACCCTCCATGGAATTCATCCATTAGCTTCTTTGACTCAACGTCATCCACACATCTAAGGATAACCCCATCAGGATTCTTCCATCCAAGACCATCTCTAATAAGGACATACTTAGTAGATTTCAACCTTAAAGCCCTTTTCTTATGTCCTATTAGATGACTTGGAAAAGTTAGATTCTTAAGATAAAAGATGATGTATGTATACCATTCTACTTGCTCAAGCTTCAATAAGTTAGGAGGAAATTCTTCATTATTAATTTGGCAAACCATACCTAAGGCCTTTTCATTACTTTCTGCCAACATTCTAGCTAAGCCTTGTCCCTTAATCAACTTTGTAGGTTTGATTTCCAAATCATACTCTTGGATTTTAGCAATCCATCTACCCCTTGAGCCCAATCCTTCTACTTGAGATAAAACATCATTAACCGCAGAACTAGGAACATAACCAATCACTTTAGAATATCCAATGAAGACTCTGAAATGTTTGAGTGATTTCACTAAGGCATAAGCTTGCTTCTCAAACATGGGATACTTAAGTTCTGAATTTTGCAAGGCCCGACTCATATATGCAATGGGTTGGTCATGGCCTTGATCATTTTTCTGAAGCAACACACCAACAATAGTGTCTTCAAAAGCAAAAGAGAAGATCTGAAAGTCCTTATCATAGTCTGGGCTAATAAGGACGAGGGCTTCACATATGGCAGTTTTAATACTCTCAAAAGCTCACTTACTTTCTTCATTCCATTCAAATTTAACATCCTTCTTAAGCAACTTATATATAGGTTTCATGATCTCAGCATAATTAGGAATGAACCTATGGGCAAAATTAGTCTGTCCTAAGAAGGATTGGAGAGCTTTCTTTGATGCAGGCAAGGGCACCTTGCTAATGGCTTCCACTCTCTCTGGGTCTAACTTGACCCCTTCTTTTGAAATTATGTGGCCCAATAATTTACCTTCAGTCACCCCAAAGACTGACTTAGCAGGATTTAGAGAAATCCCAAACTCTCTACATCTATCCAAAACTTGCCTAAGGTGGTTAAGATGAGTTTTTCCATCCTTAGAAATTTGTCGTGCTTTCCCGGTTTCTCTCTGCCTTTATCCCATAGTAAAACTGTATCACCCACAATGAAATCCCTGTATCGGGTTGATCTGTCGAAAGCTTTCTTAACCTTTATCTGATTTCTGCAATTCTGATCATAAGCCCTTCGTCTGATTTCATCTAACTCAATGACCTGATTGACCCTGTTCTGAACTACATCCTGCTCTATAGAAGTGTTCTCAACTGACCCATAAGTAGGAAGTCTAAGATGCACTGGCAACCTAGCCTCCAACCCATACACTAACTCAAAAGGACTCTTTCCAGTAGCTGCTTTCTTTGTTATCCTGTCGGCCCATAATGCATGTTTAATTTTACTATCCCAAGACTTCTTGTTTTCACCGACTATTTTCTTTACAATGGTCATTAAGTTTTTATTACTTAATTATGCCTGACCATTGCCCTGGGGATAATAATCTGATGCATGTGATAAGATAATACCATACTTGAAACAAAATGCTAACATCTAGGCTGAACAAAAGGCCTTGGCATTATCTGTCACTAATTTTGATGGGACCCAAATCTAGTTATAATTTTGTCTTCAAGGAAATCCATCACCACCTTTTCAGTTGCATTCTTCGTAGGGATGGCTTCAACTACTTTGTAAAGTAATCTGTGGCTATAAGAACCCAAGAGAACCCATTACTCGAATTATTGTTAAACTTCTCAATGAAGTCCAAACCCCACTGTTGAAAAGGTGCTTCAACCACCACTGGTTGCAAAGGGATTGCTGCTAATTTCTGCTTTCCTTTGAAAAGTTGACATGGCTCACATTTCCAAACAAGCTAATGTACATTTGAAAATATAGTGGGCCAATAATATCCTGCTCTAAGGATTTTGTGGGTAGTAGTTTTAGCAACAAAGTGTCCTCCACAAAACCCTCCATGGAATTCATCCATTAGTTCCTTTGACTCAACGTCATCCACACATCTAAGGATAACTCCATCAGGATTTTTCCATCCTAATCCATCTCTAGTAAGGACATACTTAGAAGATTTTAACCTCAAAGCCCTTTTCTTGTGTCCTACTAGATGCCCTGGACAAGTTAGATTCTTAAGATAGAAAACAATGTCTCTATACCAATCTACTTGTTCAAGTTTTAGCAAGTTAGGATGCCATTCTTCATTATCAATTTGGTTAACCATATCCAAGGCTTTCTCATTACTTTCTGTCAACATTTTTGCCAAGCCTTGACCCTTGATCAATTTAGTTGGTTTAATCTCCAAATCATATTCTTGGATTTTAGCAATCCATCTACCCCTTGAGCCCAATCCTTCCGCTTGAGATAGCACATCTTTAACCGCGGAATTAGGAACATAACCAATCAGCTTGGAATATCCGATGAAGACTCTAAAATGTTTGAGTGATTTGACTAAGGCATATGCTTGTTTCTCAAACATGGGATATTTTAATTCTGAATTTTGCAAGGCCCTACTCATATATGCAATAGGTTGATCATGGCCTTGGTCATTTTTCTGAAGCAACACACCAACAATTGTGTCTTCAAAGGCAAAAGAGAAGATCTGAAAGTCCTTCTCATAATCTGGACTGATAAGAACCGGAGCTTCACATATGGCAATCTTGATCTGTTCAAAAACTCGTCTACTTTCATTATTCCATTCAAATTTTACATCCTTCTTAAGTAGCTTATATATAGGTTTCATGATCTCAGCATAGTTAGGAATGAACCTAAGGACAAAATTGGTTTGTCCTAAGAAGCACTGAAGAAGTTTCTTTGTCATTGGCAAAGGCACTTTACCAATGGCTTCCACCCTTTCAGGGTCTATTTTAACTCCTTCCTCAGTTATGATGTGGCCCAATAATTTTCCTTCAGTCACCCCAAAGACTGACTTAGCAGGATTCAGAGAGATTCCAAACTCTCGACATCTGTCCAAAACTTGCCTAAGGTAGCAAATGTGAGTTTTACCATCCTTAGAAAAAACTATTAGATCATCCTGATATATTTCAATTAATTTACCGATCAACCCCCTGAAGGCATAATCCATAGCCCTTTGAAAAGTAGCTCCAGCATTTGATAAACCAAATGGCATTCTAAGATATTCAAAAGTACCCCATGGAGTAGTAAAAGTAGTCTTATACCTATCTTCTTCTTCCTTTAATCTGATCTGATTATAACCCGAGAATCCATCAAGCATGGAAATCATTCCTGATCCTATAACCCTCTGAAGTAGAGTTTCCATCTTGGAAAGGGGATAGTTGTCTTTTGTGCAAGCAGTGTTTAAGTTCCTGAAGTCAATGCAGATATGAATATTCCCAGTCTTCTTCCTCGCAACAACCAAGTTTGAACACCAAGAAGAATGTCTAGTCTGTTGAATAATACCTACGTCAAGCATTTTCTTTAACTCTTGCTGGTCTAGAAGAGCTAACTCTGGGTTTAACTGTCTGAACTTCTGTCTAAAGGGCTTAGTACCTTCCTTAAGAGGAATCACATGCTGAATCACATCCTCCCTATAGACCTTGAGTTCATCATAACCAAAGGCCAAGACATCCCTATATTCTTTTAATAATTTAACAATTTCATTCCTTTCATCTACAGGGGTAGTCTTGCCTACTTTTATTAATTTGGGTTCTTCATGAGTTCCGATATTTATTTCAAGGTAATCACACAGCTTTTTCACTAATTCATCTTTCCTCTTGTGACCATCCTGTCTATCAAAATCCCTTTCTGAAGAAACCATTTTTCTAGGTAGTGCCTTTACCTCCTCATCATTTCCTGTATAATTACAACCTTCTTCTTTCATACTTATGTCTTAAGTCTGAAAACTCATGAATGTGAAGTAAAAATTTGACCATCTGTTTGTCATCATCAAACACCTGCCAATGATCCATATTATTTGGAACGGAGGGCCTGAAAATAACCTCTACTGAAATGTGTTCATCAATTAAGCTGTCTGGAAGCTGTAATGTGGAAGTTGCTACTGCAAGTTCATCGACTTTCACATTCTGTTCTCTAGGAATTGCAATCAAGTTCATAACATCTAAGTCATCCATTAGGTTCCAAATTGCATTCCTATATCCTTTTAATCTTTCAGACTTGCAAGCAAACTTATTCTTTAACTGTTGTATGACCAAGTCTGAATCACCTTTGATATTTAGACACTCGATTCCTTTATCAATGCAAATTTTTAAACCAAGGATTAAAGCCTCATACTCAGCCACATTATTAGTTGCATCAAACTCCAATCTATAGGAAAATTTCAAAACTTCACCATCTGGAGATTGAAGCACAATTCTGGCACCCTTTCCTACTCTAGAAAAGGCACCATCAAAGTTCATGTACCACACCTTGTCCAATTCACTATCTTTAACTGTCTCTTGTAAAGGCACAATGGAATTAGACAAGATGGCATAGTTACAAAGACCTTCATCAGTCCAGTTTAATTCATTTTGGGGCTTCTTGGGATCCTCAACATGATACTTCCTATACACATCCCTATTCAATCTAAAAGTAATTGCATCTGGGGTAGGGAGAGTAGCATAAGATAGGTCCATTTGTAGACTACCACCCAAGTCTGCAGCTACTTTTCTATTTAATAACATTGCCCAAACATCCGGCACATCAATTACCACAATATCCATTTCAAACATGATGTCTAGAAAAGCTGCTAAGTAAACTTGCAAACCCTTAATCAATCCATGCACTTCTATAGTTTGACTGTCCCAGGCACAAATGTTATGGTAAGGTCTAGATATTCTTAAGTTCAATTGTTCCATCACCTTCTTAGTAATAACACTTGAAGTGGCTCAGGAATCAAGCATGCAATTGTGTAACACTTTGTCGTTCACAAGCAAGGAAAGGTAGAAAGGCAAATTCTTTTCATTCTTCCTATCCCAATTCTGTAAAATTACTGGTGCATCCTGGTAGGCCGAGGCTACTTGTTTTTCAACAAGACTCACAGGTAGCTCATCAATGACTTTAAGCAACTTTTCCTTTTGTGAAGGAATCTTAATGAGCTCTGATACTGGCACCAACATCTTCACATTATTCAACCATCCACCTAAGTCTATATTCAAATCTGCATTAACTGGCACCTTAGACTTAGGAGGAGATACCTTAGGAGAACTGGTTGGACCTTTTTCTTGACTTTTGTTTTCCTTCCTATGGTATGTAATGCCTCTAAACTTAGCCATTTATGCAACTTGATGAGGGGTGGGCTTGGGCCCATACTTTTCAATAGCTTTCTCAACAATCTCACTCATAAAGTTCCCGTAGCTCCCATAATCAACATCCAAACAATCATAGTGATCACCATAATACCTGTCATTACACATGTTTACTTGTTCATTTCCTTGATCTTCATATTCATTATTGCATTCTTCAAGGAAGACAAGACAGGTTGACCCCTCATGAAACTCACCACAAGGTCTACAATAAGGCATAGGGCGATGATCTACCAAGTTGGTGGTTTCAAAAGGATTAGGTGGTTGTTGGTCATTCTGAGGAGGTCTCCTCAACCATTCATCATTTGGCTTATGTTGTTGTCTATTATTTCCTTGTGACCTTTCTACAGTGATCAATCTGTTCGGCAAAGCATTAATTTGGTTGTCACGTTTCATATCCAACTTCTTAATCAATTCAGTCAATTCTTTAATTCCATCATTAGATGATGTTTGACCCTCATCCCTCTTCTTCTTATCTTCATTAACTCTTGAAGAGGAACCTCTATTAAAATCAGGAACGTTGGATTTCCTAGCTTCAAGCATATTCTTTTCAATCCTTACTGCCATTTCTTGTGCTTCAGGTAAAGTTTGAGGATCCTTATCCCTCAAGGCATACCTCATCTCTCCTTCAAATGCCTCTATATAATAAATCAATATTGCAGCAGCAGGGGGCTTGACATATTGATGAAGATTCTTCACCAAGTTACTAAACTTTTCATTGAACTCTACCACTGTTTCATTTTCTTTTTTATGGCTGGTGGTGAGTGCACCCAACTGAAAACAATGTTTTTTCTGGTCACCCCATCTCTTTCTAAATTCATCAATTAGTGAGTTGAGGGTGCTAATCTTGTTGGCCGGGAAATCTTCAAACCAATCAGCAGCATTTCCTTCCAATGAATACACAAACAAGGTCATCTTCACATCTTCCTCACTGTGGCCTTTTCAATACTTATCAATACACCGACAAAAACATGAGATGTGGGCCTGGGCACTAACAGCATTGTTCCCATGGAAGATAGGCAACTTATCAATGGCTTTCTCGGGAACATCGCGAAGAGCACCTTAGATAGCTGCAAAGTTCAAGGGACTCAAAAAAGTGGCCATTAGAGCGTTAGTGTTATTAATGGGATTATTAACAGTTGGTTGGTTATTAGTTTGGAACAAGTATTGGATATCGTTGAGTGATTCCTCCCTAAGACTTTCAAGTAGACTCCTAGGAGCAAAGCGGTTTAATCTCCTCCTGTAAACCTGTTCAGGCTCAAGATAAGAATAAAGCACTCCCTGAGAATTGCTCCTAGTAGTGTACTTGATAGATTTTTTCAATGGAGTCGCCACTTAGATAGGAATCAAACAAAGCTAACCAATCTCAAGTTCAAAGAATTTTTTAAGGCCTAAAAGATTTTATTACTAGTTCTTAAAAAGTTAAGTCGTTAAGACCAAGGATAAACGACTTATCCCCGGCAACGGCGCCAAAGATGTTGTCGTCCTTATACACACTTGCAAACATGAGCTAAGTCCGGCTCACTTAGTGTGTCCTTGGAGGCACAATGCCTACGTTCACAGCCCACGCTGTCACTTTGACCGGAACCTCTTCCATCTAGGCTAACTCCTAGGGAAGCCAAAGGGGGTAGACCTTAGTTACTAAATGTGTTAGAGTTAGGTTCTAGGAGTTAATTTTAGTTTGTTAAGGTTAGAGGGGATTCTAATCCTAAGATGCTAAGGCAACCATGCAAGATTAAAGGGTTAGCATGAAAGCAAGCTTTTTCCCTAGGTCAACTAAGACTAGTGCCTAGAAATTGGGCAAGGGGTCAACTATATTACAAGTTACTTACAATTTTACAAAAGAATAATTCAATGAAAGAATACCATATACAATCACTCACAAAAAAGAATGTTAAGATACAATTTATACAAAGCAAACTAACCACGTTTATCTTTCATGTGTGCAGGATACAAAAGACTAAAGCATCAAACATATCACCACATAAATGAGATCATCATCAACACATTACAAAGATTTTAGAAGAGTTAAGCACAATTATTCTGAAGATTACTGAAGATGATCAACACTCTCAATTTATTAAACCCCCAAGTGCTCTATTAGATTAGGTTTAGGGTTTAATAGTTAGGCTTTTCTTAAGATTTATCAGTTTTAATTAGCTTTCACCAAAGCCTCCTCCTCCTGTTGCCAAATAATTGTTGGATGCTCAAGATAGTATGGCAACGAGGCCAACCCTAGCAGAACCAGTCAGCCCAAAACAAGAGTACTTCCCGGAGAGGACACACACCTGGTGCGCCACGGGGCAGTCCCCTGCCACTACCCTCCGTTGTTTTCCTCAAGCCCCGTTTTAGATGATGAAGATGGTGGTCTAAGATACCCTAAAGTAGTCTATTAAGTATATATAATGATTAGGTAGACTTTTAGGTAGTTATTAGAGTGTTTAGTGTTGAAATTCTGAGGTCCTATGAGGCTGCCATCTAAGGTCTGTCCTTGACCTTAGTATGGCTCTAAGTTTCAACTGTATGGTCGTCTTCTTTTGCTGTTTTAGGACAGCAAACAGTCATCCCACTTTCTGCTCAATGTTTTATAGG
>SNQJ01S0106722.1:45178-59904 GCA_010110895.2 Picea sitchensis | reverse complement strand
GTTAATTTATTAATTGACAATGCATCTTTTACATATCTGACATATTGCAGTTGAAACACCACAAGGCTATGTGGTGCAATGGTCATAAATTTTTCATCAAACAATTGGATGAAACCAGGAAAACTTCTGATAGTGGGATAACTGTGGTATTCCAGGTCACTAATGTTTCCTCTAGGAGTGACAGACATCCCCGAGAATCTGAAAATAGATATTATGGGTATTTAAACGATATACTTGAGTGTGACTTTAATTCCTTCAAATTAGTTATGTTCGATGTCAAATGATATAGGTTACGAATGCATGAGCATGATGGGGAAAGAACTGTTATTCAACATGACAACGAATTTCCAATTATTAAAACAATGGTGTTTGAAAGAGGACATGATCGCTATGCTTTTCCAAGCCAATGTGAACAAGTATTTTACTCAAATGTTCCAGGTGAGAGGGATTGATCATTTGTTGTTAGATATGATCCAAGAGGAAGGCCAATTAAGTATACTCATTTACAGGAAGAAGATGATATTGAAGATCAAGAAGATGATTCAACAGATCAAACAAAGCCAGAAGATCATGCAGGGTCGACAAATGAAGAAGATGAAGAATGTCATGATCCAGGCGTAGGAGACAATATTACAATTCTTGATGATGATGTCAATGAAAATATGCTCGAAAAATGACATTGATGACAACGATGATATCATCAATCCTTTCGACATCGTTTCTGAAATGGATGATGGCATAGATGTCGAGTTCGATGAAGAAGATTAAGATACAGAATAAGGATGATTAGACAGATGTTGAGGTTGGATTAGGTACGTGACTATATAATATTTTAATTTGTATGAATTATTCTCTTAAAATAATTTACTTATAATGTCATGGGTTAACTACATGTTTTTAAGTTTTATGCGACATTTGTATATCCTATGTTACATTTTGTTTAATTATTATGTGAAACCTGAAAATAGTTGCCATTGTACTAAAGTACGTGGTAGACTAAAAATATCATTTAGAAACACATAATTTCATGTACCTTCATTAATTTTTGTTTTTGTAGTTTCTATGCATGAATCTTAATAGGACGTTGCTTTCGATTATTTTCTATTTTATAGATCGGGTTTTGGGGATAAATTGAGATTGATGTGAGGGGGAGGGGAGAGGCCATATGATCTTCCACATTCACGTGGTTGGCCTTGTTCATTAGAGGATAAATTATTCTTGAAACCAAGAGAATCTCTTTCATTTTTATACCATCATGATCATATAAGATTTCATCAATATTGTTGTCATAGTATTGCATCAACGAAGTTTCGATGAACGTGGTTTTCATTTCTATATAATTATTTTTGAAACCATAATTTTCTTTCAAAGTACACAATTTATTTGATGCAAGTTTTAAGTTTTCCTCAGTCTTTCTTCATTTTTCTTTCAAGTTCTACATTAATGTATATAAAATGTATCTGTGTCATAGTTGTGACGAAAAATCCCTCTTTTTCATTGACTGCTTAATCAACGCCATAAAAATACTCCCTTGTAGTACTAGATGTTGGGACATGTGTAATGTGAAATGAAATTTTAAACGAACAAAGAACATAAATTCTACGAGGACTAGACATCGGCAACAATAACTTGTGAATGGGGCCAACGTTGAAATTTTTTCAAACAGTTTCTATATGCACTGAAATGTTTCATGGATAGACTATTAGCATGCCTTGAATATATGGGAGGGTTTCTGGACTCAAATTTGACTCACACACCCACTTTTTTCCATCATCAATTCATCATGTAAACCATAAACCTTAATTTTCTTTCAAAGTACACAATTTGGTTGATGCAAGTTTTAAGTTTTTGTCAATATTTCTTCATTTTTATTCCAGGTTCTACATTAATGTATATACAATGTATCTATGTCATAGTTGTGATGAAAAATCCCTCTTTTTCGTTGATTTCTTAAAAAACACCATAAAAATACTAGAGGCGGGCAACAATGACATGTGAATGGGGCCAACGTTGAAATTTTTTCAAACTGTATCTGTATGCATTGAAATTTGAAATGGATAGACTATTTTCATGCCTTAACAATATGGGAGGGTTTCTGGACTCAAATTTCACTCACACACCCACTTTCTTCCATCTTCATATCATCATGTAAACCATAAGCCATATTTTTCATATGTTCTAGTAGATATGTTAATGATTCCAAATTTCATATTTGTATTTGACTCAAGGTTCATCTAGCTTGCAAAGTATCAAATTTCAATTTCAATTTGATAAACCAAATATGAAATGAATCCAAGCATCATTTGATATCATCGCAAGAGAGACGAATGTAAATAATCTTGCGATGAAATAGCTATACTATCAACAAAAAAAGTTTGTCAATATTATAGCTAATTCATGGAAAGCATGTGTCTAATTTGAATGGTGTTACATGGTTTTCAAGGAGTGTAGGGCTTATAATATGGTGAAATATAGTGTAGTCTATAAGAAGAATATCCATTCCCCCTTGGCGATGTCATCGATGTTATCTCACAGAATTTCACTAGTTCACCTATCCTAGCACTTTACATTGTTGACATCATCATGTTGGCATGGCGCAAAAAAGTATTCTTTAGGGAGAAAAAAAGTACTTATATGAAAGCAAAAAATAAATACACGACATAAATAATGAATCTTGTGCAATTTATCAATTTCTTATTTTTTGATGTTATTGCATGCCCTTGCATGTACTAGATGCAGGGACATGCGTCTTGAACAAATTTTAAAAGAATGGGGCTTAGAGGTCGTGAATATGTCTTTGAATGATGTTACATGGTTTGCAAGGAGTGTAGGGATTATGTAGGGCTTATATGGAGCAATGTAGTGTAGTCTATAAGAGCAATCTCTATGTGAAAACTCAAAATGGATAGTACCATATCTTGTTCATAAGACAAATATTATTTGTATGTTTCCTTTGTGGTGGCTCAATCCCTCACACATGATGCATGACAATGAAATGTAACAATTTGACTATCTAATGACAGTGCTATGTCACATGAAAATTCTGAACTGACTTATAAGCTAGCAAATGAACTTTGACAAGCCCTTATGTCCCAAGCATCATTTGATTGGTAGGATCTTGATAGCTTTCAAGACTCTTATCTCTACAAGGAATGTTTCTCTATGGGGACAATATGACACACATAACATGAATGAATGGTTAATTGAGAAAGTTCTTGTGGGTAAATTGTAATGATGAGACCCATAACACTACAACACATATCTAACAAAGACTAGTTAGTAGTCCCCAATGTTAATAATTCACAACACATGGGATGAGTAACCGCACATTCTATCATATATTTCACTTCCATTTTAGGGGGCTCACCACACCTAATGGTGTCTTGCTAGTTTATTGTTATTCTTATTAAAAATTACTTAACCTACATAACCCATCAACCAACCTAACCTAATCCATTAACCCACATAAGGTACTTACCCCAATAACTTACATATTGTACCCCTTTTACCCACAACCAATGTAACCCACTAACTTACTTAATAGACATACCAACTACCCCACCTAATCCAAAAACATAACCCACATAACCCACTAAAATAACATACCTAATCCACATAACCCACATAACCTACCTATCACAAAAACTATGTAACCTTCTCTATTAACCCAATCAACCTACTTACCCCACTAATTTATATAACCTACCCCACTAATTCACCTAACTCACAATACTAACTCACCTAACCCACTTAACCTACCTAACCTAATCCATTAGCATAATTTGGTAGGATATCGGTAGCTTTCAATATTATTATCTCTTATATCTTAGTGCATGACGACCGTCGGGGACAATTTCAAAACAAACAAGAAAATTACAAATTTTAAAGGTAAAATCTGACATCAAGGCCAATTTTTTGCATGGTGTCAGAGGATGCCTTAGAATTTTGGGTTCAAATGTATTTGTGTTAGAACAATTATTCCTTATGTAGGGATTACATGCTGCAATGGAGTGTATTCTATCAGAACAATCTCTATTCCAAACCTCAAAATGGATAGTACCATATATTTTTCATAAGACAAAGATTATTTGTATGTTTCCTATGTGGTGTCTCAAGCCCTCACACATGATGCATGCACACCAAAGATAAATGATATAGCATAAGTTCACCCTCCATTAATTTTATCCATTGATTATGTCTTAGGCCACGATAACCATCGACCCTAGAGCACCAAACAATATATATATAAGATCCATGGTGCATGACATAATTAGGGTTCATGAGCCATGCATTGGACCATAAGACAACATGAAAGCCCTATCTGGGAAATTTTTGTCTTGTAAGTGATCGGATATGGTGGCCATTTTTATATTTGTAACATCGGGTATGTTTCTTTGGGCCTAGTCCTTGGCCTACGTAGGGGATATTTAGCTTCTAAGTGAGATATGGTCACCATATTGAGGATTGGTGCATTGGGGATGACTCTTGGTTCCCATGTAATAGTTGAAATCCAAAATATAGGTCCTAAGATCATAAAATTTGTCTCTAAAATCTCATGGACATGTGTGTCCCCTTAGTCCATCACACATGCCATAAATAGGCAATATATGGTTCATGAGTTCAATATGGTATTCATTTTAATGTGTCATATTTTGGGTACAAATTTAGTAGTGCTTGCATGTCCTAGCCCCACCCATTTGTGTGAGAAAAAGTGCACACAGACAAAAGCATGCCAGTAGAGAGATTTAAACATTGGTGTGGTAAATATGAAAAACAATTGGGAATATACTCATCCAAAACAAAGGAAAATGTCCAATTGATGTCCATGAATGTACATTTGAGCAAAACGTGGTTTAAAAAGATGAATTGATTATGGTAATACCCATGAAATGTTTCTTGCATGCTTATATCTTGCAATGCTTGACAATCATTGGGAATCCATGGCTCCAGTGTGTCTATAACTTGAGGATGCATGCCACTCACATAATGGAAAATGAACTGCTATCAAGGGCCAAATAATTTGGCATCATAACCCACACACTCTATAAGTCTATGAGGACTCAAGTCACAAAATTACAAGGAGGAATCATAACATAGATACTTATAGGGGGATGTTGGCTATAAAGGTCTAAACAAGTCAACACATACCCACAACATTTCCTAAATAAGAATACACACATTTATGAGTTGTGAGCTAACCAACTTTTCAATTAAAGAGGGCCATGAAATTTTTGAAGATTTTATCATGCAACACACGTAGAAAATATAAGATAAATTATGTCATCCATAAAATGGTAAACTAATGGTTTTGACTAGATTTGATGCGGTACAAAAATCCCATAACATGATGTGATGGGGTGCATGATGTAGATAATACATGAATTGATGATGTTTCCAAGTATGACTAATTGAATGCAATAGGTGAGGAAAATTAAGGTGATAATGATTCCCCCCTAATGTGTGAGGTTAGGAGAAAATCATATAGTCTAAATACATCATGTTTTTCTCACCCAAATTTCATAGAAACACAATATTGTTGAGAGTGAGAAGAGCATCTGAGTAGAAAGGCTTGTCTAAAACCTAGTAATGGATAACACTTGCAAAACAATTAAAAACCATAATGTGGGGTGCCAACAAGGTAGGCATACCCATGCTCATGAAGACGTCTCAAAAAAGTTTAGTATATGATCATGGGACACATAGGATCAATATAGTATCATAGGATCAACAAAGTTCAATAGTATTCAAGTAGAACTAGGACACATGAACCATCAATGTGTATGAATTGCAATCGTGTGATGATGAGTTAGAATTGAGCATGTGAGAAACTACCAAGTCAAGGATCAATGATGACTCTCCTTGCCTAGTGAAGGGAAAATGACATGTGATGAATCACACCCTATCATATACCCATTTGATACAAATCGCTTATGAGTCCTTAGAAAAAACTAACAAAGCCAACTCGACTTTTAGAATTCAATTTAGTGATCACCAGGTAAGAGGGTCTTGACCTCCTCTTTAGTTTTGTCCATTCATTTTCCTATATTTAGGCATGTATGACCCTTATAAAATACCATTAGGGTTTTTATAAGTTCATATAGGGTTAGAGAAAAAAAGAAAGCAGGTGCACAACTATTCCATATTTAGTTTCATGTGTCACACAAGGGGTCAACTATTTTACTACATGAAGTTACTATGTAAATAGTGACATGACATGAAAATATTCAAGATATAGGTGTGCATTGTGTAGTGTGAAGGTAAATATCCCCATGCAAGGACACTATGCAATTGTTGGATGGAAAATTGTGCAATGTGCACACTTATGAGGAAAAATTGTGTGTACATGGCACAAGAAATAAACTATTATATGTGTAGTATTGAACGTGGTTTTTCCCTTTGATTTTGATTGGTAAATGAGCATATTCACTAGAGGGAAAGATATTTTAAGGATATATGGAATGATGTGGTTGGGAAACCAGAAGTGGGGATTCATATTGCATGGTATGGGTTATTCAAGTTACTTCAAAACCCTTTTATGTGTGCTAATGAGGTGTTATTAAGGAGGATCACTAGATTTTGGTATCTTGATGGGGAGTGTTTTTCGATTTAGGGAAAATTTCTAGAGTCGACACTATTGGACATCTATTTCATGATTGGTTTTCCCTTCTATGAATAGCTAGGAGATAGTTAGCCCCAACTAGGAGGGGGTAGGACCTTGGAGGAATTGATAAAGGCTCACTGTGAGTGAGGGATGAAGAAGGTTGATGGTGCCATCTGTATTGGTGTGATCTAGTCTAAAGCCCAAATTTTTTTTCTTGGGTGGCCATATGCTGATGGGGGAGAGAGTTATATAGGGCACACATTTTTTATGGCCCCGAATGTTACTAATTATTCTAAGGAGGAATTTGATGATTTGTTGATGACAAAGAGGGGTTAAACTTGGCTTAGGTATACTTTTTAATTCTTTGAGAGAATGTCAATGCTTATATCACACCATTTAGTTTGATTAGGAAGGACCTAGGAGCCTAGGATGTAGTGACGAGGAGAGTTGATGAGCCTAGGATGTATAATTATATAGTTGTATAACTAACATTAATTACATTGTTGTATAATGTTGTATTATATAATATAATATAATTTATATATTATTTATAATACAATATATAATATATATCCAAAATTAAAAAAAAAAACAATCCATTGTTAACTCTCATGCTCGCAGCCTCACCTCATGATCAACGATACCCTATATCACCTCACCATATTCTATCTAGAGGAAAGCTGAAGTTGCGCACCCATTGGATCCCTATCTCACCTCACTGCATTCTTTTTAGAGAAGATTTGAAACCGTAGAATTGGAGCCCTATCTCACCTCACCACATTCTATCCAGAGCAGAGCCAAAGCTGCTACATTGGAGATAAAGGAGAGCTAGAGCTACTACATTGGAGACATAGGAGACCTAGTTCGAGTGGCAGAGGTTCCCTAGCTCGCGAAATGCCACCAAAATCATCGGTAAGTGAGTAAAATAAATTGGTGGTAGAGATATTGGTGGCAAAGGTGCCCTAGCTCTCATTTTTTTCTTTGTAAAGAACATTTCCTAAAAGAATATTCTTGTTGTGCACTCTAGCCTTAACGTCGTGGCCAGTTATAGACACAAAGTCTTGTGCCTCAGGCAACCTACTTTCCTCTGAATTTCCTTCTCTAAAATTTTGGCATACTCAACCACAGCCTTTGCCAAAGGGTGATCATTGTTTTCCTAGAGCATAACCCAATATTCAAGTTAGCTAATGAGACATATAATCCTTTAACTCTGAACATGACCAAAAATGAAGAATGATTGTGAAGATAAACTTAGGTAAAGATCCATCAGTATTATGTTTGTAATAGTTGGCTATACATGAATGCAACAATGTGCATCCAAACAACCCCTACACTACCACTACAATACCAATAAAAACAATGACATTAATCACATAGGCCACAAAAGAATTAATTGATCCCAACTTAAACAAATCAGGTAATCAAAAATAAAGTTGCAGGACCTATCTCTGCTGCAACAACAATTTCATAGAAGTCATGTAGGACGATGTTTTTCATAAGCTTAGTGTTAATAAAAATAGGTTTTCCAATAGTGAAAGTCCCTGTCTTATCAAATATAATGTAGTCCACCTGTGGACAGCAAAATCTCCATTCATTAATGAACCTTTTCTTTTAAAATATGAACATAACCAGACTCAGAGAAGTACTTCTCTAACTCTAGAAACCTATTTCATATTCAAACAATGAAAAGGTCTTTTGCCAATATATCACTTACTTTATGTGCACTCTCAACTGCCTTTCCCCCTTTTATGAGAACACCTTGTGTGGCACCTACTCCAGTACCCACCATGACTGCAGTGGGTGTTGCAAGGCCCAAAGCACAGGGACAAGCTATAACCATGACAGATATGCCAAATTGAAGAGCAAGCTCAAACTCATCCATGGAAGAAGGGATCTAAGACTTGGGGTATGAACCAATCTTGCATTCTACAAAACATGCTAGCTAGGTAGTAAAGGAGATCACAATAACCTACAAAACAGTGAACAAAGGTAACCATGCTTAGGTTCAAAAGCATAATTCCACATGAGCTAGGTTCACGCAAACTGCCAAAGGCTCATTTTTTACTTAATTGTGGAAGAMTAATAATTTTTAAATCTAAGGACAAATGACTCATGTGTGGAAGAAATAACTAAAGAACATAAGGTAATGCTTTTTTAATTTCCTGTGTGTACGAAAGCACTAAAGAAAATAATGCATGAAAGGTAAAAATGACACTAAATCAAGTGTGTTGAAGTAAGCAAGTGCACTTGCATATGCACCAAAACTTATAGATAGTTGCAGTTCACATATTTTGATAGAATATACATTTGGGGGTTTGAAGCCCCATTCTTTTTTATTAGGGATTTGCGGGTCTCTTCCACCCCCTTCCTTCAACATGGGTGCATTATTTCTTATGTACTTATTTCAGTCACAGTTCGGATGTACTTCAAATTTTAACACCCATATATATGTATATGAGATTGATTATGTCATATTAATATATTCCGGCCATGGTTTCTTGCACGATGTTGTATTCAAGACTTCTTCATTGTCTCACTATTTATATCATGAGTTATCTCAATGACTATGGGTATGCCTACCTTGTCCCATTAAGATCATGTAGCTCACCATCTTGTGACCCTTTGTTGACAAGTAAATTTTTGTGGCCTCTTCGATGGTTGCGCCTCTATTTTTTTCCTGTGGCATTTTTATCTGTGACATGGATATGGATATTTATTTTGCACCTCTATTTTTTTCCTAGCAGTACTGCACACATAGTAATCTATCAAGAAATTATTTGTTTTCTTAAAACCTCTTGCTTCTTCCCATAGATAGTTTTCATCGAAGTTGAAATTATCGCATTTCATTTTCCTCTTGCATGGTTTAAAGAGTCGATTCAAAATGCCATCAATTTCACGACCACTCCTTTGAGTAACAACAACCTCAAATCAAGCGCTAATTAAAACTTATCTAGCAACTTTTCTAGGTCTCTTCAAACCCATCTTAGCTTAGGTGTAGAGGTTTGGAATAATATTGTGAGAATAACTTTTCAAAGCTACTAAACAAACATAAAGCCTTGAGGTAGGGAGTGAAATCCAATTTCTATATCATTGACTTTGGGAGTCCCTTCTAACACAAGGGTCAATCACAAGGTCGCATTGGGGCCCTCAGAGTAATCAACCCTGCTTTGTTGGTCCTGGTGTTGATTGTTGACTGTCCCCTCTCTGCTTTGGTATAGTAGGTGGTACCATAGAGGCCATAATATTTTAGACTTCCTACACAAGGTGACAGCACAGGGAAGGTGGTTTTGTACTCGGGATCGACATTGGCTAGACTCACTCGAACTCCTTGGAGGTTTTACCACTGCTCGATGAGGTAACTTGCACCAGGCATTAGTTTGTTAAGCAGGTTGTCAACATAACTTTCCCACCCACCGAAACTCAACCCCTTTTCACATCAATTCTGCGATGTTGGATTCCATCACCAACTAGCACTTCTTTGTGAGAAGGTTTGTTTGCATGCTTGACTCCTAGATTAATTAGCATGTTTTGTTTTTTCTCCTTAGTTGGCCTTAGGATTGAGTTTGTGTCTAATGGCATCAGTTTTGGGTTAGTTCCTCATTTGATCAATACAAAATATGGATACCATTAAAATAAAAGGTAATAAAGAGGTAACAAATAGCTCATACCTAACTTATGTCTTATAATAATCCAACATTATTCTTTACACTTAGTGCAACAAACACCAAATGGAATGGTTTACACAAGGTCAAGGTCAAGTTCAAGGTAATAAAGAGGTAAAAAATAACTCATACCTAAATTGTGTCTTATCCCCCCTCTATCTGGTAAATGGTACTTCTTATACTAGCCTTCCCCTACAATAGGGAGTGTTGTGTTCCGTTTCTCGACAATATGTGAGGTTCCTCTTCTTTCTCCCAACATTCTCCCAACCTCTTGGACATGAATACATGCAACCTCAAAACTAATGTTTAGGGAAACTAGAATCCAATCATGAACATGTTCAACATTCCACCCTCTTGCATCCATGGTATATCACCACGTACTCATCCAGGTATGGGAGGCAAAGGTGGGAATATACAACCATTCAATTTTCCTATAAGGTGTTGAGCTAGAGTTCTCACTCAGTTGCAAGTCGCATCCCAAACCATTTCGGGGACTCTTGGCCAATTCCTCATCATGGCATAAAAACCTAACTGAGCAACATTTTTGAGTTCCATGAGATATTGTATGATTTTTTAGGGAAGGAATAGGTGACCACATTGTCCATCTGATCTCAAGGTAAGGTTTCATAAATTGGACCCCTAAATACAAATGTTGCATTGCTTCTTAATGAGCAAAGCACTAGTTATCGTAATCGATGAAAAAAACAACTTCGGAGGGGTTGGAACCGAGAGTGTCAGGTGCTCTAGCTAAAATACTATGTCATAAATCAAACAACAACGATGGTTCCTCAATCCCAGTCTCTATTTTTGTTTATGCCGAGTTGCAAGTCGCATCCCAAACCATTTTGAGGACTCTTGGAAATTCCTCCTCGGGGCATAAATACCTAATAGAGCATCATTTTTGAGTTCCATGAGATGTTGCATCATTTTTTAGGCATGGAATAGGTGAACAAATTGTCCATCCACTCCCAAGGCATGGTTTCATAAATTGGACCACTAAATCCAAATGTTGCATTCTTCTTACTGAGCAAAGCACTAGTTATCGAAATCGATGAAAAAAACAACTTCTGAGGGGTTGAAATCGGGAGAGAGGGGTGCTCTAGCTAAAATCCTATCCCATATATCTATCAAAGTCAATGGTTCCTAAATCTGAGTCTCGATTTTCGTTTTATGCCCAGTTTCAAGTCGCACCCAAAACCATTTCACAGACTCTTGGCCAATTCCTCCTCAGAGCATAAAAACCTAATGGCGAACAATTTTTTAGTTCTGCGAGATGATGCAAGATTATTTAGGCATGGACTATGTGACCACATTGTCCATATTCTCCCGAGGCACAGTTTCATCAATTGGATCCTTTAATCCAAATGTTTCATTTCTTCAAACTGAGCAAAACATTGGTTCTCAAAACCATTGAGTACTGCAAATTATTAGGCATGGCATCGGGGAGTGAGGCGTGATCTAGATGAAATATTATCCCCGTAATCCATCGGATTCAACGGTTCATTAATCCGAGTCTTGGTTTTGATTTTATGTCCAGTTGCAAGTCTCATCCCAAACCATTTTGAGGAATCTTAGCCAATTCCCTCTCAGGGAATAAAAGACTAACGGAGCAACATTTTTGAGTTTCGTGAGATGTTTCATGATAGTTTAGACATGGACTTGGTGACCACATTGTCCATCTTCTCTCGAGTCATGGTTTCATAAATTGGACCCCTAAATCCAAATGTTGCATTGCTTCTTACTGAAAAAAGTAATAATTATCGAAATCGATGAAAAAAACAACTTCTGAGGGGTTGGAACCGGGAGTGAGGGGTGCTCTAGCTAAAATCCTATGCTAGGAATCCAACATAGATGACGGTTCCTCAATCTGATTCTAGGTTTTCGTTTTATGCCCAGTTGCAAGTAGCATCCCAAACCATTTTGGGGACTCTTGGTGATTCCTCCTTGGGGCATAAAAGCCTAACGGAGCAACATTTTTGAGTTCCATGAGATGTTTCATTATTGTTTATGCATGGACTAGGTGAACACATTTTCCATCCTCTCCCGAGGCATGGTTTCATAAATTGGACACCTAAATCCAAATGTTGCATTGCTTCTTACTGAGAAAAGAACTAGTTATCGAAATCGATACAAAACACAACTTATGAGGGGTTGGAACCGGGAGTGAGGCATGATCTAGATAAAATACTATCCAAATAACCCAATTAAGTTGACGATTCCTCAATCCAAGTCTCGGTTTTCATTTTATGCCCAGTTGCAAGTCGCATCCCAAACCATTTCAGGGACTCTTGGCTAAGTCCTCCTCGGGGCATAAAAACCTAACAAAACAACATTTTTTTGTTTCATGAGATGTTGCAATCTTGTTTATGCCTGGACTATTTGACCACATTGCCCATATTCTCCTGATGCATGTATTCATAAATTGGATCCTTTAATCCAAATGTTGCATTGCTTCAAACTAAGAAAAACACTAGTTATCAAAATCAATGAGTAAAGCAACTTCTAAGGCATGGAACCTCAGAGTGATTGGTGGTCTAGTTAAACTCCTATCCCAGTAATCCATCAAAGTCAACGGTTACTCAATCCGAGTCTTAGTTTTCATTTTATGCCTAGTTGCAAGTCGCATCCCAAACCATTTCGGGGATTCTTGGCAATTCCTCTTGAAGGCATGAAAGCCTAATGGAGAATTTTTTTTGAGTTCCATGAGATGTTTCATGCTTTTTTAGGAATGGACTAGGTGACCACATTATCCATCCACTCCCAATGAATGGTTTTGTAAATTGGACTCCTAAATCCAAATGCTGCATTGCTTCTTATTGAGAAAAGCACTAGTTATCGAAATCGATGAAAACAACAACTTTTGAGAGGTTGGAACCAGGAGTGAGGGGTGCTATAGCTAAAATCCTATCCCAACAATCCAACAAAGTCAAAGGTTCCTCAATCTGAGTCTTGATTTTCATTGTATGCCCAATTGCAAGTTGCATCCCAAACCATTTCAGTTTCTCTTGGCCAATTCCTCCTCAAGGCATAAAAACCTAACGGAGAAACCTTTTTTAGTTCCGTGAAATGATACAAGATTGCTTAGGCATGGACTACATGACCATATTGTCCATATTCACCCAAGGCATGGTTTTCATAAATTGGATCCTTTAATCCAAATGTTGCATTGCTTCAAACTGACAAAAACACTAGTTCTTGAAATCAATGAGTAAATAAAATTTCGACGCATGGCACCTGGGAGTGAGGGGTGGTCTAGATGAAATCATATCCCAGTAATCCATCGAAGTTGATGGTTCCTCAATCTGAGACTCAGTTTTCATTTTATGCCCAGTTGCAAGTCGCATCCCAAACCATTTTGGGGACTCTTGGCGATTCCTCCTCAAGGCATAAAAGCTTAACGGAGCAACATTTTTTACTTACATGAGATGTTGCATGATTGTTTAGGCATGGACTAGGTGACCACATTGTCCATCTACTCCCGAGGCATGGTTTCGTAAATTGGAACTTTAAATCCAAATGTTGCACTGTTTCTTATTGAGCAAAACACTAGTTATCGAAATCGATGAAAAACACAACTTATGAGGGGTTGGAACCAAGAGTGAGAGGTTCTCTAGCTAAAATCCTATGCCAAGAATCCAACAGAGTCGACGGTTCCTCAATCTCAGTCTCGTTTTTCATTTTATACCCAATTGCAAGTCTCATCCCAAACCATTTCGGGGACTCTTGACAATTTCTCCTCGAGTGATAAAACCCTAACATAGCAGAATTTTTGAGTTCCATGAGATGTTGCATTCTTGTTTAGGCATGGACTAGGTGACGAAATTTTCCATCTTCTCCTAAGGCATGGTTTCATAAATTGGACAACTAAATCCAAATGTTGCATTGCTTCTTACTAACCAAAACACTAGTTATCAAAATCGATGAAAAAACCAACTTCCGAGGGGTTGGAACCGGGAATGAGGGGTGATATAGATAAAATCCTATGCCAGGAATCCAATAGAGACGATAGTTCCTCAATCCAAGTTTCAGTTTTTGTTTTATGCCTAGTTGCAATTCACATCCCAAGCCATTTTGGGGACTCTTGGCATTTCCTCCTCGGGGCATAAAAGCCTAACGAAGAAACATTTTTGAGTTCCATGATATGATGTATGCTTGTTTAGGCATGGACTAGGTGACCACATTTTCCATCTTCTCTTGAGGAATGGTTTCATAAATTGGACCCCTAAATCCAAATGTTTCATTGCTTCATACTGAGCAAAGCACTAGTTATCGAAATCGATGAAAAAAAAAACTTCCAATGTGTTGGAACCAAGAGTGAGGGGTGATCTAGTTAAAATACTATCCCAATATTTCATCGAAGTTGATGGTTCCTCAATCTGAGTCTCATTTTTTGTTTTATTCCCATTTGCAATTCGCATGCCAAACCATTTCAGGGACTCTTGGCCAATTCCTCCTTGGGGCAT
>SNQJ01S0106721.1:10605-29812 GCA_010110895.2 Picea sitchensis | reverse complement strand
AATTCAAACTACAAATCACATTTAATGACCTGTGAAATAAAATTAAAAGATCAATGAAAAATGATATAAAAATGGTGGCATATGCAGAGAGGGATAGCCATGGATCCCGAGAAGATAAAACATTAACTCATGACGAAGGACGGAGGACGGAGGGTGGTTGAAGGAGTAACTGTGTGAGGCGGCAGGGAGGAACAAGGGACGAGAAGAGGGGGATGTGCGCACCATTCGACGGGGACGGATGCTGCGGACTGTGTGGCCTGAGAACCATTTTCTTTTGCTGTGAGCAACGATTTTCTATGCACTGTTGTATTGGCTGTGAGCCTGTGTTATTTGGTGGACTGTTGGCTTGCTGTGAGTAAGGAACAAAGTGTTCTGGACTGTGACTTTTGATCAGGGGAGGCACTGAGTTGCTGGAGGTTTTGGGCATGGAGGGCCAGGATATCCATAGATATCCTGGAGCTAGGTAGTTTTCCTAGTTGGCAGGGAGGACAATAGTTTTGGGCAGTTATTTTCCTGTTTGTGGCAGGGTCGATTTGTGTAGCAGGGAGCAGAAAGGCAGCAATAAAGAAAAGAGGCAACATAAATTAGCATCAAATCCAGGTACTTGTTAAGTTGTGTATTTATTTCATACTGTAAATAATTTAGTATTTATTGATAAATCCAAGTTACTAAAGTTGCTGTTATAAAAGTCAATATCATGTTATGAAGTTTTGTTTCAGTTTACTTTCTTAAAATGTTTAGGAAACTTAATGATGTTTAGAATTATACGGGCATTACACTGAAGGTGGTATTTCTGATATATTCCTCTTTAATCCTTACTTGATGGTATCCTGACCTTAGATATATCTTTGATAATATCTTTGCATCCTTCAACTGATCGAAGAGATCATCAATCCTTGGCAGAAGATACATGTTCTTTATAGTTACCTTATTCAATTGTCTGAAATCAATGCACAATATTAATGTCCCATATTTCTTATTCACGAATAAGACCGGGGCACCCCAAGGTGACACACTTAGGCGTATATACCCCTTCTTCAGAATTTCTTCAAGCTTCATTTGAAGCTCCTTCACCTCTGGTGTACTCAATTTGTAAGGATTCTTTGACAGTGGAGCTGCTCCAGGCCTTAAATTGTTAGATAAATCAATATCTCTCTTTTGGGGTAGTCTTGGTACCTCCTTGAACTCATCTTCAAAATCTTCCAGGACTGCATGGTCTTCCAAATTGGGCACCTTACCTTTAGGTGTCTCTTCCATATGAGCTGCAATTATTTGACACCCTTTTTTGTAACATTTCTTCAACTGCAATTCTTAAATTTATCTAATGGTTAATTCCCTGGGAATTCCCTGCACTTTCCTTAGGTTCCCTTCCTCATCCAAGCAAGTAAATTCCTTTCTATGACAGTCTAGTATAGCATGATGTTGGTCCAACCAATCCATCCCAATTATAAAGTCATAGGAACCTAAAGGCAAGATGTTCAAATATGCCCTGGTGTTCAATCCATTCATGTCCATAAGACATGACCTAACCATCTAATTAACTCTATGTTTGGCTCTAGTATCCAGTTGCACCAATGAATATTTTCCATGCTTTCTTCTTGGCAAACGAAAACCTTCCACCATATTAGGATCTATATAGCTATGAATAGTTCATGAATCAATTAAAATAACAATGGTTTGGTTGTTGATCATACCTTCAACTTTAGTCACATGTGACTAATACTCTGCTTACTTGTTGTCCAAGGCTGCATAGATCCTTGGTACATTTCTACCCATGTCCTGCACTATTTCAGCTTGTTGTACATTGTGAACAATCTCCACTTTTTCACCTCTGTGAGGACAATATATAAACATGTGATCTTGCTTACAATCCCAACATTGAATAGGTGGTTGCCTTGGCCTTTGACCCCCTGTCTCAATCATTCTGGGTTCTCTATAAGTTCACTTTCCCTGAGTATTATTTATGAAGAATGGTGGCTTATTTCCATTCTTCTTCTGATCCATATTGAATTTGTTTTTGTCTTCCCAAGATTTTTGGAAAGTTGTCCTTGCGTTTTGATGATCATATAGGAATTTAGCTCCCCTTATGGTATCCTCCAATGTCTTGGGATCATCATACTATATTTTGTCACTAATAAATGGTAGAAATCCACTCAAATACCTTTGAATCTTAATTGTCTCATCCTTGATGAAAGAGAAATACTTCAACGGTTCTAAAAACCTTCTTTCATATTAATCTATGTTCATACTCCCAATATTGAGTTTAAAGAACTCTTTCATTTTCTTGTCATAGTATCTCTTAGTCAAGCATTTCTTCTCAAAATACTTCTTGAATTCCCTCCAAGTAACACTTTTCTCTTTAATGTGTTGCACATGCACAAGTTGATCCCACCACATGGAATATTTTCCCTTGAGTTGATAGATGGAAATTATTCCTTATGCATGAGAAGAATAATTGTGCAATTGAAAATACTTTTTCAAGCCCAACAACCATGTCTTTGCATCTTCATCCTTCTTGTGCTCACCATCAAATGTAGGAGGTTTGATTTTGTTCATTTCTCCTCGTAGCTCATCCACCCCAGACCTCTTATGGTTCCTGATAGGGGATGGACTTGATATGCTATGTGACTTCTTATGGGAATGCCTCGGGGAGTGATGATGATGTCTTCTAACACTTTTGGTTCTTCTTTTCTCATCAGGAGACCTGTGACTTCCTGATTTGCTTGAGCCACTCTCCTTATCCAATTTATTTTCTATTATGATCAAGCTCTGCATTAACTTCATGTTGAAGTCCTCTTTTTTATCCTTGGCTCTCATAAGCATTTCATTATCATCTTTATGACTTTTGACATCCCTCTACAAATTTTTAATGGTCTCTACCATATTCATGTTTTCATCCCTTCCTTCTCCATGTCCATTGGAGTTCGTTCCTTCAATGCCCAAATGGACATCCATCCCACTAATATCATATCCTTGGCTGTAATTTCCTTATGTATATTCCATTCCTCTAGAATATTTTTTGATCCTGATCTGATCTATTTGTTTTTAAAATGCAAAATGTGCATCCAACAAAACTTTGTCAAGCTAACTGTTTCAACAATTTCATGAAAAATATGAGCCATTTTGGTTCAATTTATTCTAATTTCTTGAAAACATTAAATTCCATGATCAATTTTATGGGTGAACAATTATATTCTACTATCCAAGACCTTTCCAATGCCTTCTCCCATGCTCAATTCTAAGTCTTGAGCAGAAAGTTATGGCTATTTGAAAATTGCCCATTAATTTTTCTGTTCACCGTTCATCTTGGCACAACTCTACGTTGTAATTATGCATTTTTGCACCTACTCCATTGAAATTTTTGTAGGATATCAATTCGTTTTCTTCACATACATATTATGGACACTTTGTCCAAGTTTCACCTTTTTCTGTGCTCCGAGATGCTAGTTACAGCCTGCTGAAGTTCTAGACCAATTCGTGTTTTTGGTCTAGAATGCTACAGGTACCTTCTTTGCTATATTAAACATTTTTAACATGCCCAGAAATTTAACTCAACTCTGGGACTATCTTCTATGGTTTAATATATTTCCATTCACTTCTCCTGCATTTCAATTTTTATTCTGGAGCAGAAAGTTATGGCTCTTTGAGGTTAGTTGGGTCTTAAAATTTACCCTCCACTGTTTGTGTTGTAACTTTCTCATAAAATGTTTGTTTGAAGAACAATTTACAGCATTTGAAAGATCTCTCCGAGAAATTTTATTTGAGATTCAGAGACATAGTGTACCTTGGTACACTCTGTTCTTGTGGTTTTTGAGTGGCTAAAACACTGTTAAGGGCCTCAAAAACACGCTGCAAAAGGATGTCTTTAAAACGATATAAAACGTCGTAGAAAATTGTTGGTTTTATGTTGTTGTTCACCATCCAAGCGACTAACTTCGCATGCACAAATTTCAACCTGTACACCCATATTTACCATGCGTAGAAATACCACAAGGTAAATCATGCATCGCGCACCTATAACCAATGTGCATCACTTCTTCGTCACACCAATAACTGGCGCGCACTACTTTTTTGTCACACACCAATATCCATCGCGCACAGTTTTAATTTTGGTATTATTACATGTTGCGCACAGTTTTTGTATCACACACCGATATTCTGCATGCATCTCACTCTACGCAATACACCATGCTAAAGTTCAGTATGTCCCCACCGCGCACTAGCGATGCAGGAGCATCGCTAGCGAAGCACAAGCGAGAGACAGTTGGGAGCACTAGCGCGTATTTTGATATGTTTTGAATTGTAAATATCAATTCATTAATGTAATATCTGACAATGATTTTTTGAGTTATGAACATCTTTAATGATCAGAGACTCAACCATCACATAATATCGATGGGGAGATGTATTTTGTTTTAATGAGATGGATCGCAGTACAGATCTCGAGATTGTGCTCTTATTTGTCTGACTCGATATTTATTGTAACAAATGATAAGTAGTTGATAGCATTTAATTATGATATGATAGCATAGATTATTTGGAGGGAAGAACTGAAGAGATTCCCTTTGCATAAATCTTAAAACTTTGTATTATTTCCTAGTAGAGGTTGTTGTTGGAGGCTGCTAAATCTAATGAATAGATTGTTAGTGTAAGACAAGAGCCGGGAGATACAAAGAATTACTGTATGAATGTATGAAAGTTTCAGTTCAATGAATATAATAGAGGAACATTATTCCAAATGTGTGTTGTTATGTGTCTGTCTGAATGAATGGAAGATTTTCTATCTAAGTTTAAATTCTATGTTATTTTCTTTTGTTCTTGTATCCATGACCGCATTTGCATATTCGAATGTATGAGTCACTGTGAGGAAAAAACTAAATTCCAATCATTTCTCTTCTTTGAGCGAACTACAAGGTGTTCATAGTGTCTGCAAGGAGTGCATGACATATTTTTCAGACTCGAAAGATCAGGAGGGATCAGGAGGAGTAGTGTGACTTCAGTCATGAGAGACAGAAGCAGTTGGAGAAAAAATGCAAGGAGTGAAAAGTCATCCACAAAGGAGTCGATTGTGGAAGAGGATATGTTGCAAGGTGTGCACGAATCAATAATTTGACTAAGCGTCGAAGATATTGTTCATAGGGAAAAATAAAAACTGAGCAAGTAAAGTTCAGAAGGGAGAAGGTGGAAATTCTGCAAGAAATGAAGTTCCTGGAGTCTTTAGTGAAGTCAGTGGACGAGATTTGTTTCGAAGGGAGATGAATGATTCCAGGTTGTCATATGTGGGAGAGCTACGCGAAGGGTAGCCGCGAGGTGTTTCAACACTTTGGAGTTTGGGAATTTTTGAGACTTTCTTAAAGTAGAATCGTGAAGCCCAAAGTCGTGAATGGATCCCAACCGTTGATCGTAGGGGGAACACATGACGACATTTTAAGAAGTTTGAGATTTAGGAATCCATAGGTTTGTGGGTGAAAGGTATATATTTTCGTGACATCACAAAATTTGAACCCTAGTGGGGTCGACGAATCTACAGAGGCACATGGAAAATGTTTGGAGACTCGGAGAAGAGTACTTCAGGAAAAGCTGACCGAAGAATTTAGGATATCCCCGAAGTCTGAATCATGAAAGGATAGGCCCGCGGTCATAGCAGTGGTCATTTGAGAGAATACCTGTGTATGTGGGTAGATTCAGGTGTTCGCAGGGACCCAAGGAGTCACTCTGACTCAGTATTTTGAATGATCCAAGACTAGGAGGTTGAGAAACCCTTTGGAGGGAAGGGGGTTTACACCAGGAGTGGTATCAGAGCGAGTACATAATTGACCTTTGTAGGAAGAGTAGTAGGCCAATATTAGAAAAAGGGGTATCATAAGAGTCAACACAATTCCACCTAGAAGACATGCTAAGCCACCTGTAGCCAATAGAGATATGGAAAGGGAGATGCGATAATTACGTGTGAGGATGGATTCCATGGAAACATCATAAATGAGAGCACCTAATGTTGGAGACATCAACGAGGAAAAAATTGAAGAAGTAGAAGTTGAGGAAGTGGTAGCTGAGGATGTTGCAGAAGAATTCTTGTTGAAAGTAGTTGTCAAATTGGGAGCCAGAGAAAATATTGACATCCCTATGTATGAAGGAAATTTAGACACTGAATAATTGCTTGATTGGATACAAGCAATGGATAATTATTTCAACTATGATGATGTCGAAGAGGAGAAAAAGGTAAGACATGATGTCACTCGATTAAAAGGACATGCAACACTGTGGTGGAATGAACTGCAAGCCAACATGAGGAGAAAAGGAAAACAAAATATAAAGAGTTGGGATAAAATGGTATCCAAGGTAAAGAAGAAATCCATACCCAAGGATTACCAGATAAGTCTGTTCAATAGAATGCAGAACCTGAGACAAAGAGGATTGACTGTGAAGGGGTACACAGATGAGTTCTTTAAGTTGAATATTAGAGCTGGACAGAGAGAGAGAGAGACGAAGACAAATTTTCTAGGTATATCAATGGACTGAGGTATCATATTCAGGACGAAAAAAGCATGGAGACAGTCAGAATAGTGGAGGATGCGTATCAAATTGCACTGAAAGAAAAAGAGATTTTTTCCAGGAAGTTGAGTGAACAAAATAGAGGTCGAAGCTTGAACATAGGAAAATGAGTTTCCCAGGAGAAAGCACAGAAGCCCAAGGATGAGGAGGAGAAACCACATAGTCACTCTGAGAGAGGAGGAATTTACTGAGGAAGGCAGAGTAGTGGTAGAAACTCTTTTCCCAAGGGACGAAGAAGAGGTGGATGAGGAGAAGTAAGATGTTATTCCTGTGGAAAAACATGACACATGTCCTCGGATTGTCCCGAGAGGAAGAAAGGAGGAAAAGCTCACATTTTGGAAGAAAAAAAATGATATGTTGAGGGAGAAGGTGCAGAGGATGGAAGGTCCTTGATGATGAATAAGGTTCTTTTGAAGAAAGAGCTAGAGATCGAAAAACTAGCACAAAGGAACAATTTGTTCAGGACAACTTTCAAAATGAAGGAAAGAGTTTGCAAGGTGATAATTTACAGTGGAAGCAATAACAACTTAGTATCCATGAAGATGGTGGAAAATATAGAGCTAGAGACGACTGGACATCCAACACCGTATAAGGTCTCATGGTTGCAAAAAGGTCATCAGGTAGCAGTCACTAAATAATGCCTGGTTGAATTTAAAATAGGAGAATATAAGGATGAGATTCTATGTGATGTGATTCCCATGGATATATGCCATGTCTTGTTGGGAATACCATGGCAGCATGATGGGGATTTTATTCATGATGGGAGGATAAACACCTATACTTTGGAGAAAAATGGTAGGACACACATGTTGCTTCCAATTGAAGAGAACAGGGTGAAGTATGAAGCTAGCATGAATACACTTCTCATGAGTGGGAAGGAAGTCATGAAGGAAGTAAAAAGGGAACAAGAAATGCAGTTTGTTGTAGTGAGGAAGCCGAGGGTTATCCTTACCAGTACTTCAATGGAATATTTTCCTGAGGAAGTTCAGGAGATTCTTGAAACATTTTATGACATTGTCGTGGATGAGTTTCCAAACTCATGGCCACCTATCAGAAGTATCAACCATCACATTGACTTGATACTAGGAGAAATACTGTCGAATAAAGCATCGTACAGGATGAGACCTCAAGAGAATGAGGAGGTGAAGAGATAGGTTCAAGATCTGTTACACAAGAGATTGGTCAGACAAATCTTGAGTTCATGTGTAATGCCAAGTGTATTAAGTCCAAAGAAGGATGTAGGATGTAGAATGTGTACGGAATCGAGGGACATAAACAAGATCACCATCAAATACAAATTTCCATTACCAAGGATGGAAGACTTGATGGATTGCCTGAGTGAAGCTAACTATTTTTCAAAAATAGATTTGAAAAGTGGATATCACGATATAAGGATGAGAGAAGGTGATGAGTGGAAAAAAAGATTCAAGACAAATGAGGGGTTATATGAATGGATTTTAATGTCATTTGTCTTGACTAACGCCCCATGTACTTTTATGAGGTTGATGAATGAAGTGTTGAAGGATTGATGAATGAAGTTTGTGATTGTATATTTTGATGATATAATGGTATTTAGAAAGACTAAGGAGGATCACTTGAGAGCTTTGACATTGGTGATGAGGAGGTTGCATAAAGAGAAGTTGTTGATTAATCTGAAAAATTCCTCTTTCATGAAGACATAACTCATATATTTGGGTTTTGTGATTTCTTCAAACGAATTGAAGATGGATCTCGAAAAGGTGAAAGCAATCAGAGAATGGTCGTAACCAAATAATATCTTTGAGGTAAGGAACTTCCATGAATTAGAGAGTTTCTATCGGAAGTTCAATAGAAAACTTAAAGGGATTAGCGCTCAAATGATGGATATAGTAAATAAATGGAATAAGTCTTTCAAGTGGATAGAGGAGGCTGAGAAGAGCTTCAACATATTGAAGGAGAAAATAATGGAACAACCGATTCTGGTTTTACCGAATTTTAGAAAGACATTTCAGGTGAGGTGTGATGCGAGTGGAATTGCAATTGGAGCAGTCTTAAGTCAAGATAATAGACCTATTGCATATTGCAGTGAGAATTTGAATGAAGATAAGAATAAGTACTCCACATATGACAGAGAGTTCTATGCCATAATTCAAGCCTTGAAGAAATGGAGGCATTATCTCATACCGAAAGAGTTTTTCTTGTATAGAGACAATCAAGATTTGCAATTCATAACCAGACAGGAGAAGTTAAACCAGAGGCATGACAAGTGGATAGAGTTTATGAAAAAATTCATTTTTTTCATTAAACATATTTCTAGTAATTCTAACAAGGTTGTTGATGCATTGAGTAGAAGAATTTTGATTCTGCAGGAATTTCAAGTCAAGACCCTGGGGTTTGACCACATTAAGGAAATGTACCAGAGTGATCAAGAGTTTGGAGAAGCATATGAAGCATGTGTGAATCTTGTTCTTAGAGACATAATCCAGTGGGTCGAATATCTGATTCAGGATGGGTTGTTGTTCAAAGGATGTCAGTTGTGCATACCAATATGCTCGATGAGGGAAAAATTGTTGAACGAAAAGCATAGTGGAGGTCTAGCCAGACATTTCGGCCATGAAAAAACATTTTCCCAATTAAATGGTTCATATTCTTGGCTAGGTATGCGAGAAGAAGTGAAGAGATTTGTGAAAAATTGTAAGATTTTTCAGTATGCCAAAGGGAAAAAGAAAAACATTGGGTTGTATCAGCCATTGCCTATTCCAGAGAGGCCTTGGGATGCAATAAACATGGATTTCATGTTGGTATTTCCAAGGACACAAAGAGGAAGTGATTCCATATTTGTAGTGGTGGACATATTTTCGAACATGGAACACTTTATCCCATGCCAAAAGACCAGTGATGCAATGCATGTTGCAGATTTGTTTTCCAGAGAGATTGTGACAATCCATGGATTGCCAAGGAGCATAGGTTCAAACAAGGATGCCAAATTTGTTGGTCATTTCTGGAGGACGTTGTGGAATTTTTTTTGGATAGAGCTATCTTTCAGTTCTTCACATCATCTGTAGATAGATGGACAGACCGAAAATAGGGTTTTTCTGTAATTCCAAGAATTTTGTCGTCATGATATCAGACTTGCCGAAACTTCAATGCGTCCATGAGATCCTCCTGATATCCTCTCTCTCAGAATAGATCTTCAATCATTCTCAAGAGATCCACACCAAAAATGCTCTCACAAGAATCTCTCCATCAATACTCCAAAAGATATTCTCACAAGAAGTTCACCATTGATCCACAAACAGGACGTTTTGCACAAGACCATTGCTATATTATCTATACTTTCATCCTCTAGGTCACTTAACCCATTTCTAGGGCACTTAACCTATTTTCCTTATTTTTAGGAATAACCATTTTCCATAAATAAAAATTTCTCCAATATTTTATCATGTAAATATTCCTTCTTGATTTTGTCATCTCACTTTATCATTTAAATAATATTTCTTGATTTTGTCACTTCTCTTTATTATTTAAATAATCCACCTTCACTTTATAACTTTACTCTATCATTTAAATAATTATTTCTTCTTTTAAATCACTTTGACTTCTTTGACCTTGTGGGCTTCAAGCCAACATGTGAGGGTCCTCCAACTTCGTAAGGCCATAACTCTCAAACCATGAGGAGTTATGTGATGTTCCACATACCACCGGAAATGGTATGACAAGAAATATCCATCTAAGATAGTTTCACCAACAAATTAATTGATCTTCATCTCATTATTCCACATACAAGCATGGTTCCTCCAACAATTCTTCTAGGATAAGTCAATCCGCAAAGCGTCTTCTCGTGAGGGATTTCACCATAAGGGGACCACTTTGGAGTTCATCCATTTGTGCACCTTATCAATCATTATAAGACAATAATGAGTCATCTATACATTTTTCAACAATGAATCATATACTAATGAAACCACATTGATCCATCTTCATCATGTATCAATGACAACTCATTGATCTTCATCATATGAATGACAACTCATTGATCCATATTCATCTATGCATTCTCATCAAGGAAAATACATATTACATTACATAAATCATCAATCAATCAATCCTTTGACATCAATCAATCAAACCATTTGCATCAATGACAAAATGATCCAACAATCTCCCCCTTTGGCATTGATTGAAATACCAACATTGATGTCAACACCAATTACCAATTATTGATATCAACATGTAGATAAGGCATGCTCTACATCAATAATTAATGTGACTATCTCTCCCAATCATCAACCACATCAATGTAACTATCTCTCCCCTTTTTACATCAATCACAAAGGGCCATTCTCCTCTTGGGGCTGCTCCCCCTGCTTGAACTTTCCTTGGAGCTACTCCCCATGTCTGAGTTCCTTTGATATTCCTCTGAATAATCTCTCCCCTTTTGAGCA
The DNA here is from genome assembly GCA_010110895.2 of Picea sitchensis. Taxonomy (NCBI): domain Eukaryota; kingdom Viridiplantae; phylum Streptophyta; class Pinopsida; order Pinales; family Pinaceae; genus Picea; species Picea sitchensis. The sequence continues at coordinate 18,836 of SNQJ01S0106721.1, read as the reverse complement.
AGGGATATCACTATGATGTAATGATGAATATACATCAAACATACTCCCCCTATGACCATCGCTCCTCTATGGAATTATGCTTATGTTCTCTTTTTTCAAATATAGGGCTCTTTTCTAGGTATGCATCTGATAAATATCGCGTCCTAGAATTATGGGAAGAATAATGACTCCCACTATGGGTATGTCTACCTTATCTTCTTTGCAATATGAACAATGTGCTACCATATAATGATCCTTGGACTTATTTATGCATCAAACTCATGCCATACCAAGCATCATGAAGAAAAAGATATGTCAATAATGAAATAAAGACTCATGAGAAAACTATCAACCAAGTAAATCATGTACAAAAATGTGTGCTCATCATGCACAATGACTATGTACATCAACCATGTACATCAACATCAAGCAATGTGCCAAGTGATATCATCCATGGAATTTATCAATCATATGCCTCTATCAATATGACAACATGTGAATCTACCAATATGCCAACCATGTGCATCCACCAATATGCCAACCATGTGCATCTACCAATATCACAACCATGTGTCATATCACTCATGATATGTCTCCAACATGAACCAAGTATCATAAACAAATACCAATTGTTGTGCTAGTCAAGTAATACCAATAGTGTAGTATCATCAAGCATATGCCATATATGAGTGTACCTAAAAATGTACACCACCATGCACCAATATCAAAAAATCATGAATCCCATACATGTATGCCAAATCCTCCATGAAACATGTGCCAATCAACCTACTAGTAGGTGCCTCTACCAGTGTATTAGAAATGTACCAATCATGCATCAACTATAGATAATCAATGATGTACAACATAATCATCTCATCAAATGATATAGGTGGATATCGATGGCCATCCACCTTTTCCAACTGGCTCAAAACAATTTTCTGAAAATTTTGGCATTTACTATTTTTAGCAGTTTTAACTTTTAGGGCCATTTTGAAAGCCTAAATGAAGGTTTTCCGACATTGAGATTCTCAATGATATCTAAAGGCATAATTTAAAACCTTGAAATGAATCTCCTCGACGATACCTTTCCAATGGTCTATCATACACCTAAAATGGAGATTGTATGCAAAAGTTATGACCTTGGGAAGTTGATGTACTAATTTACCCAAACGAGACCCACATGACTTTTGGCGCTTCATCTCCTAGGGTTAGGTTTTTGAATGTCTAGGGTTTTGGGCATTCTTGTTTATTGTAAAAAGGCCTTCAGAGCCTCATTGTAATCATCTTCTTGTGAATGAGCGCATCTGTCACATCTCTTCTCAGAGATAAGCCACCACCATTCCAACAAGCTTGTTTCTGCTACATTTTACAGTTTTAGCTTATTTCCTTATGAATAGAAAACCATTTTTGTTGTATCTCTATTATTTTGTGTTAATAACCTATTAATAATCTGTAGTCATTTTTTTATGCTCATAAAATCTGGATCATCAACTCACCAACCACATGTCCCAATGTGTAGCTCATATGCCAAATGCATCAATCTTTCCAACAAGTAATTTTTCTAATACATCATCAAGATATATCTCATAACCAAAGTGCCATAACTTCACCATCATAATCAACATTGTTCTTCAAATGAAAATCAATCCATCCATACTAATGGGTTAGTTCCATTCACCCAAGATTATATTTTACATCATCACCTTACATAATCCAATATAGAATCATGAGAACCTGCAAAAAACAGTGTCAGAACCTGCAATAACCATGTCAGACCTTGTATCACAGAGTTATACCATCACATCAAACTGCAAATCCCTGTGCATAGCCCTTTTCTTTAGGCTTCACCACATATACGTGGCATGTTGCACATACAACTCGCGTATCTACATGACCTATACAAGGTCAGTCTGCGTATGTACATGACTATCACCACTATCACCCATGTATGCCTTAGTATTTGAATTTCCCTTCAGTCTTTCATTCTGTTCTAGCTTCTTTGTCTTCTTCACCCACTTCTGTAGATGTCCCTGCTCCTCAGAATTTGAGCTCTGAGCATCCATATTTTTGAAGATGTATCCCTTCCTTACTTCATTCCTTCTTCTAGCCATGCTATTTGAAGTCCTCATCATGGGCTTTGTTCTTGTGTTCCAACACTCCTGGGATTTGTGGCCAAATCCACTACAACTATAGAATCTAATGGTGTTACAGTGAAATTTTTTTGTGTCCTACTTGATCACATATCCAACACCTCATGGTGTTATAAAATCTTCCATTATATCTCCTTTCATAAGATCTACATTCAAAATCTTTGTGACCATATCCATTACATGAATAACAATGCCCATGAAAAATTTACATGAATAACAATGCCCATGAAAAATACTCTCTCTGCCCATACCTTTGTTTTGGTTTCCCAAGAATAGCTTATTGATGTCTCCTTTGCTTTGTTCTTTTGAAATTTTCTTTCCTTATGTAGATGGTTGCTTTTCAACATCGTCTTACTCTTTGATGGACTTACCTACTGCTTCTTTGAGGTGCTTTCTCTCAACATGTGTAGCTTCTTATTTGTATCCAAGTCCCTGATTTATCACATGGTGATCTTTTGACATTCCAAGATTCTCATCCAAGATTCTTGAGCTATTCAAGAATTTTGTTTGACTTCTCTACCTTCTTTCTAAGGTCAACAACTTCAGCTTCTAACTTATGACATGACTCTTCCTTTTCATTTATTTGATCCTTCAATAGTTCCTCTACCATTTTGGCTTCTTCAATTTGGGTCTTGAGATGAATAATAGTTTGAAAGATTTTTCTAATCTCATCATCTACCTTCATATCTTCTTTTTCATTCTTTAGTTTTATGATCTCTTCTTCCTTTTCTTCCAATTTAGTCTTATTTCTTTCTTCTTTTTCTTTGAGCATTTCCTTTAACTTCAAGATGTTCCTTTGATTCCTCCTAAGAAACGTCTTGGTGTTATCCGAAAGATACTTATAGTGTGTATAATAATGATCACTATTGTATCTATATAAACCCTCTTCAACTTCTTTTTGAAGTTCTAATAGATTTTCTTCTATTCTTTCCATGGGATAACTATCATCAAACTTTACACAAACTATTTCTAGATCATCTTCTTCACTTGAGAAAAAATCAATATCATCACATTTTGAATCATTGCAATCAAGAGTCTTTGGATATTCTTTACCTTTATTTGAAGTATCTTCAAGATCTTCCTTTTTGCCAACATTATCACATGATTCTTTGCCTTTATTTGAAATGTCTTCAAGATATTCATTTGTGCTAACATCATCACTTGATTCTTTGTCTTCATTTGAAATGTTTTCAACATCACATTTAGAAATAATGCATTCAAGAGTTTTTGGAGATTCTTTACATTTATTGATGGAGTGGTCTTCAACATCTTCTTTCTTGTTTTGATATGTCTCCTCTATATTTATCCATATATCCTTGGTGGAATTGCATTGTCCCATGCTCTATTTGATAGGGCTTGAGATTCCACTAAGAATAGTCATGAGAGCGAATGCATCATTCTTCTTTCATTCCCTTTGAGTTGCAAACTTTGACTTGTTCTTTAATGTAACTAATCCACCAATGGCGGCCTTCCAAATAGATGCTCCCATTGTATCCAAATACACTCTCATCTCTATTCTCCAAGTAGAATAGTTTTCCTCATCAAGGATTGGTATTTCATCATCAATTTGTGTGTATATGGATCTCCTTCAAGCTTTTAGGGCTTGTAGTGAAGGCCCGCTCTGATTCCAATTTTTGCAAACACCTACCACACTTAGAGGGGGGCGTGAATCAGTGTGGGGATATTTTCCGAAAACTTCCCTCTTACACAAAACTCATTATTTAGCATTAAACATTTACTCATTACCCATTTTTGTCATTTCTAACCAGTTAGATGTGAACATATATCAGCAACATAAATCAACAATATATCATCAACAAGTCACCACCACAAGGAACACAAAGAACACAAGATGTATGTACAATTTTCTTTTTATTATGGACTACAATCCTTGGGGTTTTTCAGCAACAACTGAATAGAGTACAACTCTACAAGATCACCAACTCGATAATGCAAGACTCACCTTACACCCTCAGCACCAATTGATATGATGAAACAATCCTCAACATATATCAATATGCAATAGGTACGCGACTTGTCGGTAGTGTAGCAAGCGTATGTACATGCCCTACCAGTAGTACAACCCACGTGTATACGAGCCCAAGCAGTACTACAGCCTACAGATATCATCTGAGCTTATTAGGGTTTATCTCTCAAGATCAACTTAGATCCTCTGAAACTAATTCATCATTCTCTTCTGTCTCTCACTTTCCAAACTGACCACCAGCTAGTCACAACACATCCAAGCTCTCCAATATCTTACTCATGCTCCACAACCAATCAATATGAATGCTAACTCAATCATGTATAAGAAAATAGTATACCATAGCAATCATATCAAAACTGAATCACAAGAGTATTTCTCACTCCATCAACCAACATAAACCAAATCACAACAACCATACCAAGAATTCCTTAAGAATTCACAACACAACAAGCAATACTATCCATCAAGACAATAATGTAACCATACCAATGTCTCAATGACAGATCTGAGCCCATAGAATGCAGATCTGGAACCTACTTCAGTCTTCAACATCTTTTCATCAACTCAACCACAAATCTCCATGATTTTATCCACTGTACACTCACTATACACAGACAACCCATGTATTGTACACACCTTATACATAGATATCTCGCATATAAGCACCCTATACATAGACAACCCGCGTATGCACCAGAAAATAGGGTTTTTTCTGTAATTCCGAGAATTTCTCCGTCTTGATCTTAGACTTGCTGAAAATTCAATGCATCGATGAGATCCTCTTGATCTCCTCTCTCTTATAATGGATCTTCAATCATGCTCAAGATATCTACACCAAAAATTCTCTCACAAGAATCTCTCACAAGAAGCTCTCCATCAATACTCCAAAAGATATTCTCACAAGAAGGTCTCCATTGATCCACAAAAAGGATGTTTTACAAGAGACCATTGCTATATTATTTATACTTTCATCCTCTAGGTCACTTAACCCATTTCTAGGTCACTTAACCTATTTTCCTTATTTTTAGGATTAACCACTTTCCATAAATAGAAAGTTCTCCAATATTTTATCATTTAAATATTCCTTCTTGATTTTGTCATCTCACTTTATCATTTAAATAATCTTTCTTGATTTTGTCACTTCTCTTTATTATTTAAATAATCTACCTTCGCTTTGTCACTTTACTTTATCATTTAAATAATGATTTATTCTTTTAAATAGCTTTGACTTCTTTGACCTTGTGGGCTTCAAGCCAACATGCGAGGGTCCTCCAACTTCATAAGGCCATAACTCTCAAACCGTGAGGATTTATGTGGCATTCCACATACCACCAAAAATGGTATGACAAGAACTATCCATCTAGGATAGTCTCACCAACAAATTCATTGATCTTCATCTCATTATTCCACATACAAGAATGGGTCCTCCAACCATTCTTCAAGGATAACTCAATCCACAAAGCGTCTTCCGGTGAGGGCTTTCACGATAAGGGGACCACTTTGGAGTTCATCCATTTGTGCACCTTATCAATCATGATAAGACAATAATGAGTCATGTATACATTGTTCAACAATGCATCATATACCAATTAAACCACATCAATCCAGCTTCATCACGTATCAATGACAACTCATTGATCCATCTTCATATATGCATTCTCATCAAGGACAATACATATTACAATACATCAATCATCAATCAATAAATCCTTTGAAATCAATCATTGAAATCAATCAATCAAACCATTTACAACAATGACAACATGATCCAACACCCACAACCCTATTGTAGTTTTGTGGATCAATAGATTGAACCATATAGCAATGCATGGGCATCGTATGTTCTGAAGCTGAAAATACATGAGAAGGTTCCTCATGCTGAGATTGAATCCTCCTCAAATCCAATAGATTCCCTACAAGGTTTCCTTCTTTCTGGAGTGTGGTCTGTGCCTTCTTGGGTATCTACTGAAGCTTCAACACTGGCTTCTTATCTGGATGTACTACCTGATTATTTCCATGTATAAAATCTGAGTGTATGGAATCATCCCTTATATCAGAAACTGATGGAAGACCAGAGAATATGCATGTTGTGCTGGAGGTGAATGTAAAGTACTCTTCTTATGTGTAAGTAGAATAGAGGAGTCATCATCAGAAAACTTAGTTAATTTATACAACCTTGACTTGTGATCTACCTTACCAATTTCAATGATGGAATTGGCATGCATGTCAATTATTGAAACTGAATATGATCTAAATTTAACCTTTTTACCTTTCTGAGTGATCTGATAAACTGAGAGAAGATTCATAGAAAGATTTAGAACATGTAAAACATTCTCAAAACTGCCATTGTGGATTTCCACTCTCCCTTCTCCTACTACTGCTACTGGAGTGTCATCCCCCATGAGAATAGGGGGCCTTGAGAATGGACTCAAGGAAGAGAAAAATTCCTCTTTCGCTGCCATATGATGGGATGCACCAGAATCTATAATCCATGAAATAGATGAGGAATTCATTGCAACCAGAGCATGATGAATACCTTTCTTAGGAGCAATATCTTCTTCCTTCTGTTCTTGACTCCCTCTGGAATGAAGTTTCCAAGGTTGTTTTGCTGATGTGCATGTTCCATAAGATAGATCTCTTTCTTTATGCATGTTCCATAAGATCGATCTGTTTCTTCATGCATGTGGATTATTCATGATTCGGTTTATTGCAGTAAGTGCACTTCTTTCCCCTGTTCTTCTTCTTGGAATCTGAAGAGTCTCTGGAACCTGAAGAATCATTGAAGGGCTTGGAATATCCCTCCTTCCCGTTCTGTTTGGATGACCCTTTTCCATCATGCATGGAAAGTGCATGTTCTTTGGGATATTTCATGAGGCCTATATGTATGAGTTTTGTCTTCTATTGTGTAAGAGACTCAATGAACTAAGCCAACATAGGCATTTTCCAATTTGTTCCAAAAAGACATCTGCCAAAATGGAAATTGGAGACATATATAGCATATTCTGGTCCTAGCTTGGCCAAGATTGTTAGAATAAGTTTTTTCTCTTGTGTAGAATTGTCAATACCATATTCACCCAAGATCAAAATCAAATATTTAAATTTAGTAAATAAATCGTGTATATTATCAAAACCTTTAGGGTCTAAGGTATTCAACTCTACCTCAAGCATATGACCTCGCATCTCATCCTTCTTTCCAAAGAGTCCTTCTAGGCTGGTCCAGATCTCATTTGGAGTCTTTCATGCATCAATATGAAACCATAAATCAATGGAGATTAATTCAAGAAGTAATCATGTGGCCTCATCCTTACGGTTCACCCATCGCATCTTCTCAATCGTTGATGTAGGTTTTGTTTCTGTCGCCATTGTCAAATTATACAGTCATTTCCTTCTGAGTTCGAATTTTACCTTGGGATTCCAATCAAAATAATTGTATGGTGTGATAATTACCACAAAGTTTGACTGTATAATAGTTGTCCTATCCATCTTTCCCACTGTTTCTAAGAACCCCTAAAAATTTACTCTCAATCCGCAAGTGAAAAATTAAGAAATCACGGCAGAAAGGACACTTTAAGTGAAAATTCGTATCAGTTTCAGGAAACAATATTTTGATTTATGTTTTGAGAAAACGGTGAGGAATCTCGCCAAACGGTTGAAAACCCACTTGCAAAATGGGTCGATTTACTTCTCACACGTGTCGTTTTCTCCAAAACTTAATATTTTGGGAGCAATCATTGTAGAAAGGTACGACCACAAATTTGTATCAGTTTCAGGAGGATATCTTGTGGCTTACATTCTGAGCAAATAGTAAGAAATATCGCCAAACGATTGAAAACCCACTTGCAGAATGGGTCGATTTAATTCTTATGCAAGCCGGTTTCTCACAAACTTAATATTTTTCGGAGAAATCACTGTTGAAAGGTACGACCATGGATTTAGCTCGTTGAAAGTCCGATTTTCCTTATTCTTTGGCTTGTCTGGCTTGCTCTAACCAACATAGCTATGATACCATGTCAGTGTTTCATGGAAACCTACACAGGAGATCTAGCTAAAGAAAGTACAAACAAAGCTTATCAAGAAAGGAAGAGAGATTCAATATGGAAGAATGAGAAAATATA